>JANHZT010004343.1:58863-78098 GCA_032468215.1 Stegonotus admiraltiensis | reverse complement strand
AAAGGATGGAAGGCTGAGTCAACCTTGAGCCTGGTGAGAATTGAACTTGCAGTAATTGCAGGCATCTGGCTTTACTTAAACAGTATTTTAGCCACTGTGCCACCAAGGCTCTTTATTTTATGGCTTATAGGCCACATCTGGCCCTTTGGTTGTCCCTGTCTGGCCGTTGACGGCAGGGAGGCAAAACACTGGCATCAGTGGGACCACGTTGGGGGTGGGGGGCTCCATACCAGTTTCTCCAGTTTCTCATGTGGCCCTTTGGGGAAAGTGGCCCCTTGCTCATCCCTGTTCTAGATACCAATAGCTGAAGATCCAGTTATGATAAATGGCTGTTTCCCTCATCTGTTGTCCAAGACTTTGGAACATAGGATGCTGGAAAAACAAAAGGTACCTAGTAGTTCACCCTAAAGCAATTCTAAAAAATTGGGGAAAATACTTTATCAAAAAACAATAATCTCAACCTCTCTTGTTATCATTTAATCAATAGCCTAAGCAAATGCCTTAGAATGCAACAAAAATTTAAATAATTAGAAACTTCTTTTTAAAAAACATAGTTTTTGAAACGCCTATGATATGTTTGCAGGAGGATCTCAAAGCAACTTTAACAGCGAAGAACAGAGAAGCAAAACAATTATCTCAACTGGAGAGGACCCGTCAACGAAATCCATCTGATCGGCATATTATTGTATCCTTTGCACACATACTTATTTAAAACTTTATGTGCAATAGTTAAATTGTTGAAAAAGATTGGTACATGTAAAAAATCAAGTAAAATTTCTTTTACATTGTTTTCCTAAAATTCCTTAGTTGACAAGCAGCTACATTGATTATCCAGCAATTAAAAGTAATTACCTGCTTATGGGATTCATTTTCTTTGGTCCCTAATTTGTTACAGTTTCAAGATTTACTAAAAAGCAAACACTATCAATAATTTCTGTCTGATAAACTAGAAGCTTGATGAGTTGTTATATACAGAAAGAATTGTTTAAATATCAGAAACATTGCTGTAATATTTTTTATAACTTAAAACATATTCCTTTACTGTTAATACCTTCAGTCGCAGGTAAGTCTTCCGCCTGAAACAATAGCATAAGATCTATTGATAATTATGCCTTTTTGTATTTATAATTGTTCCACCAATAAGATAAAAATAAGTTATGTATACCTACATATACTAAGATCAGTAGTAGTAGATTTTCTTTGAAGAGCTCTTACTTTAGAAGGCAAAAAAGAGTTTGGTAGCATGTTTTCTGACTAATATACATTATTAAAATTCGTAAGTTAGCTAAACTGATAATTAAAGTTAATGACTAGTATTGGCATAAAGCATATTGCATAGCTAATTGAATTAGGTATACAAAAGATCCAAACTGCTATACATCTTCATATTACTCTACAGAATTTGGTCACATTTAAAGAAATATCATTTAAGTCTTAACGTAATATTTGTAAATAAAACTGATTAGAATGGCCAGAGTTATGACTAAACAATTCATGGTTGGTTTCAGTGGCTTGTTCATCACATGGACACTATCTAGATTTAAATGGAATGTTCTTACGGTATTTTAACTTTTGTTTTTTATTGTTTTATTTCCTAAGGATATAAAAGATGGGGTGTCTGTAGTATAAGTAAAAATAATTAAACATTAACTAAACTCAAAATACTAAGAAAAATATTACTCCTAAAGTTAAAAACTACAGCAGCAAATCAGCTTAACGTCCATAAAACCTTTGAATTAAGTTCTAGGAATGAAAGACTGAAAAGAATTAGCACATCTATTGCAAATAATGTTTCTAGTAAATATTTCTAAGTTATAGGTGAGAAAAACAGAAACATTTTCCCATCTATATCTTAGACATCTTTATAAACATTTTCCCAAGGATCCTAAAGCTACAGCTGGCTCATGGGAAAACTGAGTTCCACTTCCAGTAGGGATTTATGGTTAATGGGTACTTAATGCTCAGAAAAGAGCTTAAAAGGTTACCATTTTAAAAAGGCTGTTCCTGGATCAGTTTGACTGTTTAATGATTTCCCCAATGATTAAGAAATCAAGCTTTTCCAATTGTGAGGGTGGAGGTTCATTCTCCGAGCTTGTGGGTTGGTTTCCAAACATTTCATTATCAGGCTCATCCTACACACGAACTACAGATATTCACCACTTTTCCAATTCTGCTAATGCTGATTATGTGACAATATACTAGTGTAGGTCCACTAAATTTTTGCAATCACTGCTGTCTACAACATCTTTCATACTTACCATATAGTTGCCTAAAACAGCAATGAAACATTTTTAGAGTTGTATTTTCTATAAGGTTTATAGTACTTTCCAAATTGTGGGAAATATATAATTTATTTAAGAGTATCCTATCTAGGGGCTATAGATACAGCAGTATGCTTTCTCAGGCAGTTTATCTAATATTTTTTAAATAGAACATTGGAAAACATCTGTTGTAGGAAAAAAATCATTTTATTTTTAAGGCTGAAAGTGAATTACAGAGAGCCTCTCTGGATGCAACTAGAACAAGTCGGCAGTTGGAGGAAACAATTGATAATTTTGAAAAACAAAAAATAAAAGATATTAAGGTAAGTATGTAATTCTGGTACAAAGTAACAAAGCAATAAAGATAGTGGGGTTTGCGGACTGTTTCTGAAATGGGAACAAACCTCCCCGCACATTTAATGAACTTGCAAATGAGTGACCCAAGTTGGTTAGCCTCCATGCGAGGACCCTAGAAAGGATATAATTCCTGCTTTTATTTTTAAAATTGGCATGTTCAACTTTAGTGACAATTCAAATTACGCTCACTAAATAATTAAAACTGGCAGTTTTTAAACAATCATAGTGCATGTCAGAGATACAGTTTAGCCTCAGCAAATTGCTGCTTCTGTTAAAATATCTCATTTACAGTGAAGAACACTGCTCAGATTTATTACTGAATTTGATCATACTAAAATTACAGAATTTAATTCTGCAATTAGTATTTGAATAGATTAACATTAAAATATTAATTCTAAGGAACAGGTAGTTCCTTTAGTAAATAAATGAAATCGGAACTCGGTACTTAACACTGAGCCAGATACTAGGATGTGTGGAAAAAATAATGCTCGGCTGGTCCATGTGGTTACATTCACATAAGAAACCTTCAAACAAGAAAGTGTGGAAGAACTTTTCCCAGCTGAAATCAGGAAAGAACAAGTATTCGAGTCAACTGTTCAGAAATAAGTTGTGGCTGCACTGATCTCTTTTAGACAGATGCTAGTCAGCCTGTACAAAAGGCACCAATTATACAAAGATTGTTACAAACTGTAAATTGAACATAAGGTTTTTTTTCAAGCATAGTGAAGTTTTCTAGTTTTGATAGTGATGGCTCAATTATTGCCACAATTGTCATAAATCAAGATATAGATAAATGTATATATAATAATCTACCCTTTATTTTTAGAACATACTTTCAGAATTCATTACAATTGAAATGTTATTTCATGGAAAAGCTTTAGAAATTTATACTGCTGCATTTCAAAATATACAAAATATTGATGAGAATGAAGATTTAGAGGTAAGAGACCAAATGCATCTTTGGTAAAGTTGTAGTCAGTTGGTTTTGTAGCGTATTAGTTTTAAAAGTTAATTGTTACAAAATAATTTGTTTAAATAATATTTTATTGGATAATTGAATATATTTAAAAATGTATATGCTTCTATTCAACATAAACCAAAACCTAAAGGAATAATTATAGTCTATATATTTTAAAGCAGACAAAAAATTAGATTGAATAAGCAACAGGAAGGCTTCCCATTCTTGCTCATTCTGTCCATAAATAAGAGATGCAATTTATTATCAAATAAAAAGTAGATTTGGTGATCGGAAGCACTAGATTTATACTTACTCTGTCTTCCTAATTTCAACTTTTTAAAAGTGTAATGTGCCTCCCTAAATTGTATGAGAAGGAATGTGTTGAAATAATTGTTGCTGATTTAAGTGTTAGCCAGCTGCTATCACTTCGAAATAAGGGGTTTTTTTGCAACATGGAAGGCAAGTAAATAAGCCTTTTTAACTTAAAATTATTCCGCATGTAGAAGTTGGGATATAACAAGCCAGGCATAGGCAACATAAATTCTGCCGAAACTTCTTTTAACTGTTAATAATTTAAAACCAAATGCTTTTCAAAAAAATAGATTTCTAGTTTTTCTCTTCAGTACTGAAGAGATAAAGGAAACTTCAATTACACAAGCTCTCCTGCTTGACCTGCACATATTAACCAATATCCAGATTTTGGACTGATCTGAATCTCTGGTAACATATTTTCAGAAGAGATGAGCTGTTGTTGTTCAGCTTCCTCTCTTTGAAGCCATTTACAGTACATCCTAGAATCCTACTTTGATTTACACCAGTCTGTTCAGATTAAAATGTGATCTACTGGGAGTATCCAAGAAATTATGCGTTGAAGTGATGTTTGCATCACTTAAATCAGTATAGTACTTAGGTAATCATAACTTCCTGAGAAATAATGTGCCTCAGAATTGCTGCATGCATTCCAAATCTCACTATCAACATTTAAGTTTTATTAACAGGTATTTCGGAGTTCACTTTATCCACCTGAACATCAAACCCGCTTGGATATTGTTCGTGCAAATTCTAAATCTCCCCTTCAGAGAACTGGTTCTTCCAGAACGTGTACTGGAATAGTTCAGGTAAAAAAAGTTTTTAAATGTTTTTGTTACTAAGCGCTACGTTTTAATATAGTCTTTCCAAATAATCTATCATCTCTAACTAGAAATTTATTAGATATCAAATTGTTTGAATGCCCGCTTTACTTGCCAATTCAGTAAAGTTAACAGTGAATTTATAAAACCTTTTATTTCTAACAGCGAATACACATGCTCAGATGTGTAAATCATTTATGAAATATTACACATATTCATGTGTGTAAATCATTTATGAAAACCTTATTAGGGATAATAGTGGAACTTATTTTAAAGGGCTTTTTTAGTACCATTTTCAAATATTGAGGCTAGCATTTGTAATACAGCTGTGTGTAAAATACGTTTTGGACTAAAAGCAGATTTTTAAATTTGAAAGCTTACATGCCAATTTATTTTTGCATCTTACATGTATTTGTTCATTTTGGAAAATCTGGCTGAAAATACTTCCATTTGTAAGCCATTAAATATAAATCAGAAAGATAGTTGATGTGTAGGAGTCTGCCAACAATGAATTCTTACATACAAAAAATACTTTACAAAAATGTTTTTCTTTCTCCAATGAATGCTTTCCAGTTGTTCTCAGTTTATGTTCTTTGGTAGCAGATTGCTAGGAATCGTCTTAAGGAAGAGGAGGAAGAGGAAGAGGAAGAAGATGAAGAATCTGAAACCACTAAGGAGGAAAGATAGCTTTTGCCACAACAAAACATTCCTCAAATTAAAAATACTAATTGTATTTACATTTCATGTTAAGACATCATAAGGACAGCCATTAAAATTACTGCAAAAATGCATTATTTTGACCACCTTATGATCTCTTAATAGTATATGTATAAAAAGTTGCTAAAATTGAGGTGTTTTTAAAAAATCACCTGAAAGGATTCACCAAGTTTCCTGGTTTCTTCGCTTTTCAAAACAGATATTCCCATTGACCATCTACTAACACAGGGAATGAGGTATATGTTCATATTTATTTAACAATATAAGCAGTCATCCCCTTGTAACCAAATAAAATGACCTTCATAAATTCCTTTGATGCATTATAGAATCCATCCTCTGTCAAAACATCTAAATTTGCTTTGGCCTGTACATGCTACAATTCTAAAAAAGTACAGGTAGTTCTCAGCTTACAAGTACAATTGAGCCCAAAATTCTATTGATAAACAAGACAATTACTGAGTTCTGTCTCATTTTATTTCCCCCCCCACAGTTGTTAAGTGAATCACTGCAGTTGTTATGTGAAGCATGCAGTCATTAAGCAAATCTGGCTTCCTCCATTGACTTTGTTGGGAGCTGGTTGGAAAGGTTATAAATGGTGATTACATTATCCCAGGTCAGTGTAACTGTCATAAATACACGCCAAGTTACCATATGTCCATAGGGATGCTGCAGTGGTTGTAAGAGTGAAAACTAGTCATGTCACTTTTCAGTGCCATTATAACCTTGAACAGTCACTAAACAAACGGTTGTAAGTTTAAAAACAAGTTATATCAGAAAGATCTTGATCGTTAATTTCCAGCCCTATCTTCCAGCATGCATATAACTGGAGAACTGTCAGTGACGCCTGAATATAATTTTCTCTGCCCATCCTTAGCCAGATTCTGCCCCAGAATCTAGTCTTTGGTGTTTAACTGAATAATCATTTTGATTGCAACAGAAGTGTGAGTCAGTATTAAATGGTTTACCTTTCAGCATTTTATGGTATAGCTTTTAGAATTCTTTATAAGAAAAATGGGATTTAATTTTTTCTCATTTTATAATTAGAATTAACACATGTATTAGCAATATTCTAATCCATTCTATTTAATTGTAGGTTATCATATATTTTAAAAATAAAAAATGCTTTAAAAACATTAAGTATTTATCCTGTCTTAGTGATTCTGAAACTGAAGCCCATAGCACGATGTTTTTAAACTGTACAAAACACTAAGTTTGAAACCAAAGAGAAGCAGTTAACTTCCATCAACTATAATTAAATGCAGATGTGCAAAAACCTAAAACTGAACCATAATCTCTTTACCTCAGTAATTTAAGATCAATTTACACTGTACAATAGTGCCAAGAATATTATCCTGGAATACAATGATTGAGCTTGCAAATCAATATACAACAAACTGCATATCCATACTGGAAAAAAAGCAGTTTTCTTTACTAATCATACTTGGAAAACAGTTCCCTGGCTCAGCTAATTAGGGTAATAAATACTGCGAAGATATGTTGACTTTTTTTTGTGTCAATTACTACCTTTAAGAGAAAAACATAATTAATCAGAAGAGATGTGGTATATGAAATAAAATTTGTTGAGTGTCATCCTGACATCCCATATGTGTGTTCAATATTGCCTTTAACAATCTGATTAATACCCTCCAGATTATGTTTAATTCCCAAGCAGAGTACCTGACTATATTTGATGAGAATTGTAGTTTAATACATTTGGAAGACAAACAGTTGGGAAAGACTTGCCTAATGGATAGAAAGCCAAAGTAATGTTAAAATGATGCTGCAGCTGCAAGTACTGAAGATAAGATAAAAATGCCCTTACAATGCACGTAGATCAACTTGAAAATGTTTCTGAAGTTGTTTTAAATACTGGATACTTTTCAGCTATCATTTCCTTTTTCTCCCTACCACAATACTTAAAAGAATGTGTTAAGTACTGTGTTGGTGAATCTATGGCATATGTGCTGGTGGCGGCATGCGAAGACTTGCCTGTTTGTCTTCCGGGTTTCTGACGCACATGCATGTGTGACCATCAGCTGTCCTTCACACGCACAGCAGTGCTGAAAACTGGTGTGCGCATGTGTGCCAGCCAGCTGATTGTCAGGTGCACTAGAACCCGGAAGTTTGGCTTTTCCGGAGCGTGGCCCTATTTCCATGCAACCTTTTCGGCACTTGGTACCAAAAAGGTTCGCCATCACTGTACTATATAGTATAGTATGCTACCCAAGGATAATACTATTGCCAAATTAATAAAAAATCTAGACATGAAACAAAATTATAGGGGTATAGTTATCACAGTAAGTTGCATTCTTTAGACTATACTATGCAATATTTTAAAATTGTGCCTGCTCCTATAAAACTTAATTTATAAAATCATTACCTGTTCACATGCCCAATATAAAACGTATTAGAATTGCAAGATATTACTGCTATGAATAACCCATCCACACATTTCAGTGCATGTACTTTTATTTTAAAAGAAAGGCTGAGCTGACAATAACAAAACCATTCAAGCTATCACTGAGAATTAACAATGGACAAGAATCCTATGGATTTAAGTTAATATATACAAGGATGACACAACCTATGCTTTTGAACAACTCTGAAAATACAATGTTTTACATCAAACCATATTTAGATAAACTGCAAATATACATGCAGCAGAGGGATGAAATACATGTCAAATGTCATAATTCAGCTATGCATATTTTAAAGATAACTTGGCAGAACTATGAGGTTGAGCCATTATTTTTAAAAAATCAATTAAAAATGCTGCAATTTAAAAATTAAACAATGCTTTATAATGCTTAACCTTTCTTCATTTTCCAAGTAAAAAATTGTGAATTATAATGAAATAATACTGTGTATTTATTCTACCTCATTTTCATCTATACCAAGGTTAGTCTAACTTTGCGCTGGCCTATTGGCCTTTCGTTCAGTTCATTAATAGCAGCCTCTGCTTCTTTGTAATTTATTAGAGCAATGATTGCTTCACCAGAAAACATTCCATATTCATTGTGCTGAACAGAAAGAGATTCTGGTATAATTTTATAGCCATGGAAAAAATCCAGAATTTCATTAGGAGAAGCTCGAAATGGTATATTTTTTAATTTGATCAATGTTACGGAATCTGAGCCACCACCAAAGTTAGAATCAGGCACAAAGCGCCTATCAGAAAAATTTCCAGGAATACCATCACCAAATTCTTTAAATTGCGGAGGACCTCTATCAGATGAGCAGATAAAATCATCAGACAGGCTTCTATAGTCACCTTCCTGCACAGAGGGTCCTTCTGAATCAACAGAGTAAAAGTTTTCATCTCTTTCATGACTATGGTGATGCCCTTGCATCTTTTCATTAGATGCTGATGAAATATTTATACCAAACTCTTGCATTTGCTCCTCGGGTATACATCTTAAGAGTACCTCTGTCCCCAAAAAGCATCGGCGATTTAAGCTTTCAGCTTTTCGGGCCTGATTTTCTGTCCTGAATTTAACTAGTGCTTCTCCCAGTCCAACTCCTTTGTCATCATAAAGCAAATAAATGTCATTGTCATCAATGTTAAATCCTGCAAAGAATTTTTGTACTTCAACATTTGTCACATCAAATGGAAAGTTTCTTACATACACACATGTCTTTGAGCCAAGGTAGCCATCTTGATTATTTTTATCCTTTACATGGCGATGTCCTTCTGGTGATCTTTTAACTTCAGAAGACCCAATTGCTTCTTGCGCTCTTTTTTTGGAAACAGGAAAAATGTAAACTTGTCGTCCAAAAAGTTCAAGCTTGTGATAAGTCAGTGATGCTGTATATGCTTCTTCTGATCTGAGTATAATAATTGCATCCTTGTTTCTTGCCTTATAATGAGCTTTTAGAAAAGTAATGTCCTTGTTCATTAAATTTAGCGCCTCAAAGAACACCCGCAAGTCCTTCTTTTTAACAGCAGCAGATAGATTTTTAAGATATATGTAATATTCCTTGCTCTGAGGTGAATAGGACTGGCTTGGATCAGAGAAAGGTGAATGAGAGTGGGTTTTAACCCTCCTTGGAGACCTTGAATGGGTACGTGGTGTGATCCTCCTTGGAGAATGTGAATGCATAGGTTCCATGACCCTCCGTGGTGGTGACTTTGAACCATTGCGTGCTGTGACCCTCCGTGGAGGAGATCTTGAGCCAGTGTGTGCCATATCCCTCTGAGGAGATCTTGAAAAGGCATGTGCCATAACCATTTGTGAAGGAGATTTTGAATAGCTGCATTCCGTAATCCTCCATGAAGGAGATCTTGAATTAACCTGTGATACTACTCTACGTGGTGGAGTTCTGGATCGGGTACGTTTCCTTGAAGGCAAATAGTTTGGCTCTTTTTTTGGATGTTCTGTGTTTGAAAAATATTGTCCCTTATTCAAATTATGTTGAAAGTGGAAAGAATTATCTGTCTCCTCTTCTATTCTGCCACCATACTTAATCCATGTTCCTTCACTGGAGGGACGTACTTCTATAAACCGTGAACCCATATAATTCCTATCTCGTTGCAGTCCTTTCATGGCATCACTTAATGTAGCAAATTTGACCAAACCATCTCCATTGATTCGACCATTGGCTTTTAACATAAGTATCTTCTCCACTTGTAATCCAGAAAAGAAATTGAACACATCATCTTCTGTTGAAGAATAAGGCATACCACGTATGAATAAATATAACCTATCGGATTTAGATGTTTCTTTCCTAGGCTGGTTAAAATTTGATTTTGAAATATTTATATTACTATTTCGAGAGCCACTAGAATGAAACTCATCCTCCAAAGGAACTCTGGAATCATGGCTAGATTTACCAATTCCCTTTTTAATGACTTGAACTATATTTGAAAGGTTGCCAACATCATGTGTTCCAGAATGATTAGGACCTGTCCGCCTAGGTCCTCCTCCTCTTCCACCACGATCAAATCTCTTCCTATTAATTTCTATTATGCTCTGCATTTCTGTCTTGCTACTAAGAAAGAACTGTATACGTGAATCCTTGATAAATCCTCCTGAATAGCTCATTGCTCGTCTGGCATCTTCATCTGTTGCAAATATAATAAAAGCTTCCCCCTTTTCTCCTCCAATAATATGTACACCTCCATCAGGAATATTCAATCCCGAGAAGAAACGACGAATATCTGCAGAACCCGCAACAAGAGGAAGTCCCTGTAAACGGATGACTACAGCCATTTTGAGCTCAACCCACAGCAATAATCACCTGTGGACAAAAAGGCATACATGATAACAAGCCTTTAGTATACTGGAAGAATGCTAGGCCTACTCTACACCACTTAAAACAAAACAAAAATCCTGACATTGAAAGAATAATGCCTACATTTCAAATCATACAACCTAATTTAATCTGAATATTTATAAACATTGGCCAGTCTGAAATAAGTGTACAGTTCCCAATAATAATCTCAATCATAAAAGCACCAATGTCATTCATAAAATCTATGATGAAAGGTATCAAAGCTTTCACAGCATCTTATAAAATCCAGTAAAAGAAAACATCTTGTTTTCCATTATCTGACATCCTGAATTACTTTGATCAAAAAGATGTCATATCACTTCCAAGCAATAATAAAGTTTAAGCTTTTTCTGTCAGGCCGGCTCATCTCATAAAGAATTAATTTCAGTAACTTTTTCTCCATGTTTATTCTTTCCTATGATTAGACAGCCAACTGGACATCTTCCTTTGCAGTCATCAGCTTGGAAAAAAAGCCATCAAATCTGACAATACAAATATCAAGCTTTCAGAAGCTTACCTGGTTCTTCTTGGAAGGCCTGATAAAGGCTGTGAAATCAACTGTGGAAAGAAAATGAAACAAAATTAATGGCCAAGAAGCAGATTTACATTTTAAGCCACATTCAGTGGGATATCCAGAACCATGGTGAATATTAACAACCCAGTAAGAAATAAAAAATAACAAGTTGTTCCGTTTCTTTCCTATTCCAGAGATGTAGCAAAAAACAAAAAAATCAGGATTTGTGAATTTCAATTGTATATCTTGTTTTTCACATGTTTTGAGAGGGGTTCATTATGCTCTCTACTTAAACTGATGTCAGCAACAGTGATATGAGATTGATCTTCAAAATTTTGATACAAGTGAAACAAATCTGATTAAAAATATCCTTTTCCTTAATGTCATCAGTCCTTGAAAGTTCCACATTAAAAAGCAAGTGTCCAGTTCTTCTAACATGCTTTTTCTTTTAAAAAACATAGAATGTTCATCAAAAATTGAATAAGTGACCAAATTAATGAAACATACACAACTTCAGAAATTCCAGGAAAATATATTGATGCTATACCAATTTCCCCATAATGCTTGCTGTGCCAATATGAATCCAGAGGAATCCAGTATGTTAGAATAACTTTGAATTTAGAAGTACCGTACCTTGCAAAGGTAGAAGTATATGTATAATGACTATATGCAGAAATAGATTTATACAGCACTTGTAATATCCGTATTTCACAAGTTCCCAAAAAAGGAAATAACAGAAAAAGTACAGTACAAACCTATATAACCTTAGAGAAGGTCCCACTAAGCTTATCAAAGCCCACTTACAAATGTACACAGCATTGTAGTTTCAGTATCAAAAACCTATTACAATATTGAATACATGGAAGGAAATATGTTCAATTTAATATTCTATTAATAGAATATTAATATCAACCCAAATCAGGTATCTGATGTACAAAAAGATTTAAGACTGTAAACAATTATAAAATAGACTAAACATTCGTTATCTGCCATTAAGCTTAGAACCAAACTTTCTCCACATCCTCAAAAGTATGGCACATCCATCTTTCCTTTTAAAGACCTTACATAATTTGTAAGG
The DNA here is from genome assembly GCA_032468215.1 of Stegonotus admiraltiensis. NCBI lineage: Eukaryota > Metazoa > Chordata > Lepidosauria > Squamata > Colubridae > Stegonotus > Stegonotus admiraltiensis. The sequence goes on along the minus strand of JANHZT010004343.1, from coordinate 65,812 downwards.
GCCAATCCATAAGTAAAATGTTTCTACATTTCACTGAAAACATTGGCAACTAATCTGGGGACATGAATAACAACTTGTTCAAAAAGCTTACATCAACAATTTATAGCTTTCATGCAATGCTAGCTAGCCAGCTACAACTGTTACTAACATTATTGGGCAGCTCAATTTTTTCCCCTGAACACAAGTGAATAATAAACAACTAGATCTAACAAAGAAAGATTGATAGCATTATATCCTGCCCTTTATTTCCAAGACGTCTACTGAGCAATGAAAAAGCCTTCAGGAATCCCAACTGAAGTAAAATTAACAATTATTAACATTTCAATTCCTGACTGTCAAGTAAACCAACTCATATAATCTGGTAACAAGAGAAAAAACATATCAAACAAGGAGTTCGGTAATTAAGTACAACTTATTTCTGAGCAGATACAATGGGACCCTGTTCGTAAGCTTTAAAACACCTTCTAAAAACCAACTGAATACTGTAGTTAACCATATGCAAAAAAGAAAAACACCTCCAACCCTCTACAGACCAGTTTATATTATACAATTCCGTACAGAGGATGAATATCAGATGAAGTGGTTTATTTATGTTTTTGCAGTTAAAATATACGCTCTGCATTTTATTCTTCTGTAGTTCATATGTGAATTTGAGCAAGCAAGCATGGATTCCTGTTAAAACAGGCACATTCATTCCTATCCATTCAATGACTACTGCTGGAGTAGTGGTTGGTTGAGCTCTTTTTCCCAGGAAGGTAGTTGCAAAGATGTATTCCTCCTAGAGAATGCAGAGTGTAGCAGAGCTCTGGAATGTGAGGCATGATTTCTGCGATTGTAATCCTGGTAGAAAAATACATTGCAAAAAGATAAGGCGGGGTGAAAAAGCATGTCTTCTCTCAATACCCATACAGATATGTTGACTAAGATGTGATCAGAAATACACATCGTGATGGAAATCAGCCGGTGGAACAAGCTGCGACTCCGGAGTTTCTTCATCTTGTACAGCGTCTACATACAAATTCGGTTTCTAGTATCATCCAACTCACTTCCTCGGGAAAACGTTCGGAATGATCCCATGTTCTCAGGGAAAGCGCCATTAAACCAGCGAACGAAAAGACAAGAACTACGAGGCCTTTCGTAGCCTGTTCCATCCTGAAACGACCTTTCGATGCAGAACCAGGGCGACCATTTCCAAGCACACCAAACAGTCTTTCTTTCTTTCCATCCCCGTCCTAAGCAGGGAAAGCATTCGCTTCCGGCGAATTTTTTTAAAACGCCTCAATATTTTATCAAAGCACTGAACAGCAAAACGCCTCAGCATCACCATTCCCTGCAGCAGGAGCTGCCCGCGGGGGCTGTGCCCAAACGCATTTTTTCCCACCCCTTTATTTACACAGCACCACTTGCCGGCCTCAGTCGGCCTCTCAGCTCAGAGCACGACGCGAGAACAAGGGATGCGAAGTACGGCCTAGACGCTCCCGTCGAAAGCCAGCAACCCCCACGAACACATTCCCACACATACGGACACCCGTTAAGAATGACCCGCTCGCCTTTCGTTTTTACTAACCAGGCCCCTGGGAGTAGAATGAGGCCTCGAAAGAGCCTCAGCTCCGTAGTTTCCCGCGGGAAAGACGAACAGAAACCCGCGCTTGCTTTTAACAGGTTATGAGGCAAACGCCGCAGCCTCTGCACTCGGGCGCGCCAATCTCTCCAGGCGTCCGTCAGGAAAGCGGCTGCGGGCGTCTCGCCCTCTCAAAAATTACGATGCGCCCCCCCCCTCGCTTCGACCTCCCGAAGCGAGAAAAGACCGATCCGCAATAGACAAAATGGCAGCCGCGCTTCCGCTCCAGCTCCCTGCGTCCCACCTCAGCAAAGCCATCGAGCGCGACTTTCCGCGCGCAGGCTTAGAGTGGTACTTTAAATACGCATGCGCCGTGCCCCGGAAGCTCAAAGTTTGGTCGGGCATGCGATGTGCCTCAACGTTTCCGACGGCCGCTAGTGCAATTTTTTTTCAAGTGTTAAAAAAAAAAACCGTCAAAAGTTTTGTAGAGAGAAAGGGCGGGAATCCGATGCCGTGTAGAACAGCGTTTTGCATGGGACTCGGAAATTTAGCATAATATAAAGTCCATTTGACCTCCTAGTTTCCTTAAATACAAACTCAGAATTTTTTTAAAAAAAATTTTTTATAGAAGCTATTTATACAAGTAACGTGTAACGATGTGGATAATGCCAGCATCATGAAAACCAAAGAGCTTTGATTTCAAATAGGTTAATGATTTCATGTGACTGATTTTTATCTCCATTTTTTGATGAGTATAATATTTATTAATATGGATAAAAGAAAGAGTGTACAACACTATTAAAAAGCAACTCATTTTCTCCTTTGACAAATATAACCAGACACACATTAGACTGAACAGGCATCAGAACCTCTTGAAGGCAGAAGACACAGATTTATCTCCATTTTAATGCAGTTTTGTTCTCTATAGTCTATGGAGATTCTCAGTCATCCAGGTCATGGTTGTCCCAAAGGTGCTTTTTCAAGAGGCAAGTAGAATTTCTGGTTTTTCTTTGAAGACATTTCACTTCTCATCCAAGAAGCTTCATCTCTGATGAGAAGCGAAACGTCTTCAAAGAAAAACCGGAAAGTCCAGTTGCTTTTTGAAAAAGGACCTTTGGGACATGCTTTTCTCTGTGTTTCAATATGCATGAAAAAAATAATTTCACAGATATTTTTGAGCTTAAATAGTATTGTGATATATATTGATGATGGTGGTGATGATGATGTTATCCATTCAGCCATGTCTGATTCTTGGCAATTATATGGGCCAGGTCTCTCCACATTTTCCGATCACTTGTTAAAAAAGAGAAACATTTCCAATTTTCTGTACATAAGAATGTCTTAACATCAAAGTGATGAAGCAATCATGTTTTTTCAAAATCAGGTAGTCCTCAACTTATATTCACAGTTGGGAACAAAATTGCTAAACAATGTGCTTGCTCAGTGAGTCACACCTCATTTTTCCAACCTTTTCTGACAGGGTTGTTAAACAAATCATTGCAACTGTTAAGTGAATCATGCGGTCATTAAGTGAACCCAGCTTTCTCCATTGACTTTGCTTATCAGAAGCTGACAGAGAAGGTCAGAAATGGCAATCGTGACCATGGGATGCTGCAACCATGATAAATACCAGTTGTAAAATGCCCAATTTTTTACCATGTGATTGGCAATGATGCAACAACTGAAAGTGCGAAGAATCACTTTTTCAATGCCATTGTAACTTTGAACTGTTATGAAATACATGATTGTACGGGAATTCAACTCATCTGGAGGTTTCAGTGTCCAAGTGTGCATTTTCCAACTGGTTAGAAAATAATTTTATATTTAAATTTATAATATTACAATAAGCACTTTTATAATTTTTAAAATACATTTTTTTAAAAATGTGTTTTAACAAATCGATCTTGATTTTAACAGTTGCAGCAGCCTAAGAAATAGATTCAAAATTGTACATAAAAATATGACTTCAGCAACAGAGCGGTCAATGCCTGGAATACACTACCTGACTGTGGTTTCATCCCAAACCTCCCAAAATTTTAACCTAAGACTGTCAACGTAGACCTCACCCCATTCCTAAGGTCTGTAAGGTGCATGCATAAGAGCACCAGCGTGCCTACCATCCCTGTCTTAATGTTTCCTCTATTTGTATCTATTTTATTTATTCAATTCATGCTTATACTTATATATATTATCTAATATGTTCTTGACAAATAAATAAAAAAGTACATAGAAGTATTTAAAACTACTGCTCAAAGATTATTACACCAAAAAAGACGTGAAAGTGAAAGCTAAATTTAATAAAATTTTGCAACCATCCATTAAATCATATCAGTGATGCCCTAATACTTACTATCATCTATATAAGTGATGTTGACAATGTTTTTTTTAAAAAATTAAGATCTCATAGGTAATAATATATGCACTACATTCACAATTAGTGTTTTTTAAATGCAGTATTTTGTTTTAATTCAACAAAAATAACATGGGGGAAGAAGCGCAGATTATGATCTAATTTTCATGGACTGCTATTCACTCATCAAATGACTGAAATGTAATCTTCCATTGCAAGGATTCCGTTTAAAATTGAACCACCTTTCGTTGAATGAGCCGCAGGACCTCGCGATACTTTTACTGGATAGAGAGACGGAGAAAGTGGCCCTGTGTACGCCTGTGATTTTGTTTTTTAACCCTAATGGCGCTCCGTAGTTCGCGTTTCAAACCCGCCTTTCCGACCAGATTTAGGGAACTCTCGATGGGGTGGGCGGGGTCGAAGCTTCAGTAGCCATGGCGACGCTGCGGCGGTGGCTTGCCGCGACGCTGGTGATGCTCCCGTTGAGCGCGGGTCGCGGCTTCTTCCTCCCCTTGCGCGACCCACAGAGCTGCGCTGTGGCTCAGTACTTCGATATCGCCAGCTTAGACTGCAGACGTTGTGGGGAGTTCCAGAAGCAAAGCGCTCAGGGTGAGACTACCTGAAGGTTCAGCCTGATGGAGGGTGGAGCTTTTTAAAAGGTCGATTCAGAAGTTGCACTTAATTCAGTGGACCTTCTCGAACATAAGTGCATGTAGAATTGCAGGTTCGTTTATTTCCCCCAAAGAGCAGATAGTTGTGCTCGGATCACCCTAGCATCTTTTGGACATTTTGTAACTAATGGGCAGATCAGGAAGAGTAGCTGCTCCTTGTCATTGGATCACCTCCAGGGAAAATAATGCATATAACCACGGGGAAAAATTAAGCAAGATGGTGAAATTGCTTTAAAATGTGTTTATGAACAAGCAAATTGTTTGTTTGTTAATAAAAGGACAAAACCCCACATAATGTGAACAACAAGCCTGATGTTCTCCAGTTCTTGCTTCATGCTGAGGGTGTGTGAGTAAATAGAAGGTGCCATATATTTTGCTGGAGCTAGATCTTTTGTACAGTCATTCTCTGTCCAGACAGAGAAATACTAAATGCTGGGATTATTGGGCAAATGCCCACTATTGTTCTCTCTGGGTGATGGCCAGGCAACCTTATTTAGCTCTGGAGATTGCAGATGGGTGGGTGGAAAGATTACGTGTATATATTTACATTCATACATTCTTACATTTAAGCGCTATCTTCCATTAATCTTGAGCATTATATTTGGAAGAAAAAGGAAAGCAACTTTTCCCAATTGCTATTAAACTGTAGATTCTTTCTATGGGAAATAAAGGTGGGCTCTCGATAGAAGGGGAGAAACTTAATCCCCTTTCCATCTATTGATTCATCTCAATATCAGTGGATTCCCACTAGTAGTGAAGGACAGTGGAAACCCGCTAAAGGCACCTTGTTAAAAACATTTCAAAGGATGACTGTCAGTTCTCTCTGAATTTGTGGGATCTCAAGATTGCCTCTTTTTTCAGGTTTGACTCTAGTATTGGAACCTGCTATAGAATACCTACTGTCAAACCAACATGCTACCAGGAAAAATGAAGATTACTTTAGAAAAATGATTGCTATTTATTTCTTTAATTTATATAGTCATCCACCTCTTAATTGCTTCTCTGGGCAATGAACATAAAATATTTAAAAGCAATGAAAACAGAAATAATAATAAACATAATAAAAAATGGTGCACTGGACAGAGAACTTTTAGAGAGTCTTTCAAATTCAGGTAGTCCTCAACTTATAACCACAATTGAGCCAAAAAATTAAGTTGCTAAGTGAAACATTTGTTAAGTGAGTTTTGCCCCATTTTACGACCTTTTTTGTCACAGTTGTTAAGTGAATCATTGCAGTTGTTAAATGAGTAACACGGTGGTTATGTGGCTTCTGCATTGACTTTGCTTGTCAGAAGGATCGCAAAAGCTTATCGTGACCCTGGGACACTGCAACCATCATAAATATGAACCAGTTGCCAAGCATCCAAATTTTGATCACATGACCAAGGGGATACTGCAACAGTCATAGATGTGAAAAATGGTCATAAGTCACTTTTTTCATTGCTGTTGTAACTTTGAACAGTCCTTAAATGTAAGTCAAGGACTACCTGTAGTTGACATATCATATTGGCCTGGAATACTAGTAAGCTACCTTTATGATTTGTCCTCATATTTTTCCAGAATACATTGTTCACCAGAAAACCCAGCATAACTGTTGAAAGGTTCCTTAAAAACTTTTGAAGGCAACATAGGTAGAGAAATTTAAGAGATCTCTTTCAGTCATATCCATATTAAAGCAAATATTTTAATTTGAAGCAGATAATACAAGGTATTGTGTATTTTTCAGGTACATCATGTGATTGTCTTCCAGGATTCAAAAAGGTTTTTGATAAAGGTGGAACATCTATTATGTGTGAAAAATGTCCAGAAACCATGGTAAAATCAACCTAAAATATTTTTATTAGAAAAAGTAGGTAGAATAATTTTGTTTTTTTCTATGTTACAAGCTTCAAAGTGAGTTTTAAATAAGTTTAATCTTTCATTTAGAATGGAGTTACTCAAGATGGATGGGACTGCATTACTTGTCCTAGTGGCTTAACTATAGAAGGAAAATGTATATGCGCTAATAATGAGATTCTAGGTAAGAATCTTACAGTTATTTTATGCTTATTTGTTTAGAATAGAATATAACTTTATTATGGTCATTGACCATACAATAGACATACAATATATTAATAATAATAGTAATAGTAATAATAATAATAATAACAACAACATTAATATTGGATAACATCCCCCTTAAGAAAATACATGATCTCAAACCATTAGGGTCGCTCCCTAATTTACATGAGTGGAGAGCCGATAAGTATGTGAATGATATATTTTTCCAAAAATTGTTATGGATATCTCCAAAAATTGGCACAAGTTGACAGCTATAATTCTGTAACCAATTTTTTTCTTGTGGACATTGCAGCGACACAGAATTTT
>JANHZT010004342.1:75136-89503 GCA_032468215.1 Stegonotus admiraltiensis | reverse complement strand
ACTTGTGGACTTCAACTTCCAGAAGTTATGCTGGCTGGAGAATTCTGGGAGTTGAAGTCCACAAGTCTTAAAGCTGCCAAGTTTGAGGACCCCAAGTTTGAGAATACATTAAAATGTAGCATTAGTCTCTATCTTTTGTCCTTTAAATGGACTGGGAAAAACATTATACTTTCTTTTATGGGCAGTTTGATTCATTACTCCTCCACATAGTAGCTATACAAGATAGAAAGTTAGGAAACATATATGGTGATGATTTATTGATTTGTAAATAGGAGTTAAATTTCCAATGGAAAGATGATTTGCCAGAGGCAGAAATATTTTAAATGCTAAGCTGTGACACAGTATATAGTTTTCACTTTATTTGCACATGTTCACAGTTAGACGTTTCGCAAGCTTATGCAGAGGTAAGGAGGAGGCCTTGTACCACTGAAGGATATAGTTACTAAGGATATCTTCAAAATTACATCTGCATCTTTTAAATAGAAGTTCAGATGGATTACAATGGATCACAGTTTCATCTGTACAGCTGTGCTATTGTTTAAACAGAAGGCTGGTTCATCTTCACTGTTGAAATGAGTTAGCTTCAAAACTAATGACAAGAATTTGAATTTTGATTTCTGTTGAAGTCCAGAGTGTTTTTGTTGCTGAATTTTATGAGAATGAAACATAATAGCACATTGCGTTAAGCTAGCTTTAGTCTTAACTAAATTAACTAGATTAATTAAAACTAGAAATCTAAACCTCTGTGGAAATTTTCAGTCATCCAGGTCATAGTTGTCTCAAATGTGCTTTTTTTTTTACAAGGCAGCTGGACTTCTGTGAAGAAGAAGAAGAAAATACTTCAGTCAGGGGTGAAATCTACTTACCTTCCCTACTGGTTCGGATGTGCATGCATGCGTCATGTGCATGCACAGACCCTCTATGCATATGCAGAGGGTAAAAAACAGGTTACTTCCTGGTTAAAACCAGGAAGTAATGACAACTGGGCAGGTGACCGAAGCCTCATGCTACCGTCGTACTGGTTCTCTGAACCACCCACCGCCATTGCTATTGGTTTGGCTGAACTGGTCCAAACCGGTAGCATTTCACCGTAGTTTTACTTCTCATCCAAGAAACTTCATCATATCTTATGGTGGGGGGGATGGAAGGATAGGTTCTGATAGAATGGAGGCGGGGTGGGGAGGAAATGGAAGGATTGTGTTACTTTGCAGTCATCTGGTCATTAGCACTCTCTCTGAAAGCTATTGAGGTCATTTGGAGGTTTATCTGTGCCTTCAGAGTTACCTGAATCACAACCAATTGCACCCTGGGTCATCTAATGATTTGTTTCTGTAATGTATTCAGATATAACAGCATGTTTTTTTTGTATTATCCATAAATTGTCTCATTCCTAAATTCAGTCTGAATAAGATTGTGGATTTTTTTTTCTTCCATTCAATCATATTAAATTCTTGGAGACTGCCTGGATGAGTTCCTGCATTTTTCTTTGCAAGATTTCTTCAGAAGTGGTTTGCCATTGCTTCCTTCCTAGGACTGAGAGAAAATGATTGGACCAGCCAGCTTCATGTCTAAAGTGTGACTAAGACCTCACGGTTCACTAACTTTCTAGCCTGATGCCTTAACAGCTACATCAAACTGGCTTTCCCTGGATATTGTTTTAGGGTAAAACAAGTAGTAGGAGAAGTAGAAGAAATAATTACCTATATGCTTAAAAACCCAGTGTTTGTATCATTAAATGTGTAAGATTGTCTAGACTTTTTATTAAAAAAAATATTCAGATCAATTTGATAAGTGCCAAATTTTAATTATTTTTAGATAATATAAGAGAATTGTGTATAAAATATTTATAACGAAAATTCATAAATAGATTTGCATTTGCCAAGAAAGTGTGAAATGTGTATACATAGCGCAACAGAATTTTTTAATTCCTTAGTGAGAATCTGACCTCACTTAAATTTGGAACCTGCTGCAAAACTAAGTTAACATTGTACTTTATTTGTAGGATGAGCTAACTGCTGTAAATGTAAAACAAGGTTTCAGTAATCAGCCAGCTTTCTCAGGAGATGAACATGGGTCTGCTAGAAATATTGTTATTAACCCATCAAAGGTAAGTGCTTTGTGCAGCCAACCTCTTAAGACGTTCTAATTTTGTGTGCTGTTTTGCAATACTTTGTTGATTTAGTAATGTGTCTCTTCATTTTTAAAAAACTTTTTAGACAGAACATCTGTGTAACTTTAAAATTATGAATACATGGGTGAATGCATGCATACAAAGATGTTGATTTCCTAATGCTGAATGCCTTACTCCTTCAGTTTGAATTGAAACCTCTGGATATATTGATTAGGCTTCATTTCTCTGAAATGTGTCCTCAATATACTGATCAAGGATCTACTTTTACCAATGATTTTTAATTGATATTTCAAAGAAGGAAAACGTCACAGACTTCAAATTTAACATTAGCCTTTTCTGGATAGGTTCTTTAACTGCAATTATGCTTTAATAATAAGGTTTATTTTTATTATAGCCTAAGACAGGGGTGTCAAACTCAAGGCCCGCAGGCTGGATCTGGCCCATGGGTTGCTTAAATCCAGCCCTAGGGGCTGGCCTGGAAATATCAAAGGACTGGTCCGCAGTGCCCCTGGTAGCTAAAACGGGTTGCATGCGCCCCTCTGCACCTTGTTTTCACCCTCCTGGCCTAACAGATACTTTAATATTCAGTGTCAATAACTTTTATATCCATAATATCCATACCTGAATGATAATGGGAGACCATTTTAGCTATTCAGATTATCAAGTTTCTGACTGCTGCAATAAAGAATTTAGAGGCACCGCCCTGAGTCCTTCGGGAGAAGGGCGGTATATTATTATTATTATTATTATTATTATTATTATTATTATTATTATTAATCTTATCAAGGTACTACCTAAAGTACACTTGATCTCTTTAATCCAGGACATTATATATATACATTATATATATTAGAAAATGCTTATTCTGTTTGTGTTTTCTTCCCTTATCAGATTGGTGCTTATTTTAGCAGCATATTAGCAGAGAAGTTAAAACTTAATACATTCCAGGATACAGGAAAGAAGAAATTGCAAATAAATGCTAAAGACAATTACTGGCTAGTTACTGCTCGGTCCCAGAGTGCAATTCATACTTGGTTTGCAGATTTGGCAGGAAATAAACCTCTGACTTGCCTAGCAAAAAAGGTACTTGGATGGCTTCTTCACTATTTGGGAGAGGAGGAGGGTGCACGTCAGTGGTGGGTTGCCCCCCGGTTCGTACTGGTTCTTTAGAACCAGTAGTAAAAGTGGTGGGAGGCTCTGCCCACCAACCCTGATGTCATCAGAACACTTCTGCGCATGTGCGTGGCCCTGTTGTGAACCGGTAGTGAAAGTAAGTAGAACCCACCCCTGGTGAGTGTGATTCTGATCTGAATCTCAAGTGCAATATTAACAAAATAAGCAAGATATTTCATTAAAGCAGCTTCATGTAAAAGAAATTATGAGAGTTCTTGTTCTATTTTTACCTCTAACACTCCGTATTGTTTTTTTCATTTCCCTTTCTCAAATTTTCTTTGGTGTCTTCTTTCTTATGTCTGACCTGATGCTGAGCCTACTGAAAAGGATGCCAACATAAATGATCTCTGAGGACTCATGCAAGTTTCTACAGCTGTTTGTACAATGTATTACTTATGACTCTCTTGGTGGACAGAACAATTTTGTTCCTATTGCTATTGTCCGGCAGTAATAAGGCCAGTGAATGATACCTTAATTACTCCTTGCAAGTGATTTAAGGAACAAATTCCTTTGTCAGTGGAAAAATATCCACCAATCATTTTTGGTCATCTGAGATAGTACAAAGTAGTGTCAGTTTGGGTAGATGATTGAAATGCTAAGTTTAGTTACTGGCCAAGCTGACTAAGGGAGTTATGAGGTGGAGTAGAAGAGAATGACTGATAACAAATGAATACTATCTCTGGCTGATGCTGCAATTACTGGCAAGAAGTGACATCCAGCAGCAAACAGAGGTGGCCATGGAGAATATGTGTATTACAGCAGACTTCTGGATTTTCACAGTTATGATTGTTTTGTACATAATAGCAACAAGAAGTGCTGTGGACTTCTTATTGTCTGTGTTGGAATGCAGTGGACAAAATGACACCTTGTCCTCCAGTGAGTTGTAAGTAACTATGATGTATTGCACAAATAGATACCAAAACTTGCACGAGTCTTCAGAGACAATAAAAAGAGTAAAAACTGGTAAAAATTTATATCTGCGTGAAACTCCTTGTTGAGAGCTGTGAAAAAGTTATGTTAGAATTTTGTCTTTCACTAAGGTATCCACAACTTGAAGTGCTGACTTGCTTGTATTGTTTCATACTAAAGTGAACATATTGTGTGTAAAGTTCTACACAGCATAAAAAAGGAAGTTTTTGAAAATAGTAGGAATCCTAAACACAAAAGTGAAGAAAACTGACTTTTCAATATTTCAGGAAACCTGATAAAATCTATTTCTTGAGGGGTAGAAGTGTTGCCCATTTTTAGATTTTGTTAAGATCAAGCCTATATTTCACCTAAGAATGTTCACTAAGTCTGCATTAGTGGAACTGATCTCTTTTTCACAGGACTTAAATGCAACATTTTTGGGCTTGCATCTTTTAAGAAATATATCATTTTACGGGAGCTGTTAATTACGTTGAGATGTAAGAGCTGCCAATGTGACAGACTGCATAAGTTTACCATATTTTGCCTCAAACATTTTTGAGAAGCAGAGTATTACAGCTATTAAGGCTATTCAATATTCTTTGGAAAAAAATGGGAAAACGCATTTGATCAATGAATAAAATATTGATTTTGCCAGCAAGTATGTTTTAAGCTTGCTATTTAAAATCAAGCAACTTTTAATGGAAATAATACATAATTTCATTTGATCCAGATTAACTGAACCTATAAATTATTTTTAACATACCAAAAAGCAACAGTTTGACTAATCCGATACCAATCAGTCACTAACTTTTGCTTTCTCTAATTACTCCTATTGTTATTTTTTTTCTACATGTCATTCAGTTATTACTAGATCTCTGTAGTTGAATTAAATTTTACAATTTGTCATCTAACAGGTTTAGGGTACCATAGCCAGACTTTTTAAAATTCTTTCTCTTCATCTTCAAATATAGGTCCCAATTCTCAGCAAAAAGGAAGACGTTTTTGCTTATTTAGCAAGATATTCTGTGCCACTCTTGCGAGCAGCATGGTTGATAAAAATGACGTGTGCCTACTACTCAGCCATCTCTGAAGCTAAAATCAAGAAACGCCAGGCAGCTGATCCAAATCTTGGTAATAAATGCTGAATGTAATATCTTTGCATTATTAATACACATTTTTGCACTGCTGTGGGGTTGCACTATTGTACGGAGGGTATAAGTTGATAAGCTGCACTTTTTCCTGTATGCTTCATAAACTACAGTAGGTTTTATTTATTTATTTAGCATGTGGCACATGTTAGCCAGGGATCACCGAGGTGGCTGGCTGCCGCTGTGAAAGGAATTTTTTCAGGCAGTGTTATCTTTACCTGTGGGACTCCTGAATGCTGGTAGGCAAATGGGGGAGGCTCCTTTCTTGTCCCAGTACAGTAGGTGTCAGTGTAATTCAAACAAGAATCATAAGGTGGTTGTATCATGAAATGACAAAAACAAGCTTCCGTTTCTTTAGGTTCTCATTAGTGATCAATGAAAATATATTTGAATTTTTAGTACAAGAGCAGAATGGAAGCTGAAGCCTGATTCATGACCTCCAGAGAAAATGTATCAGTGGTTCTCTTCCTATCCTAAATGAGAAACTTGAGCAGATTCTAGACAAATAGGCTATATCTATTAATGACTTTTGGTTTGTACAGTATGGTATATTATTAACACCATGTTTTTAAAAATGGTAGTTCCATCACTTAACTAGAGATTTGGGCACTTTCTAGTTTTTAGTTCAATTTCCCAAATGGATCACTCCTTTGATTTAAACTATTGATATTGGTAGATAATACATACCCATCGTGCTATTTCCTTTGGACTAAATATGATTTGGTGTGGAAGAAAGTAGTAAAAAAATAAGTCAAATAAATTAAGGAAATAGGGTAAAAATGGAAGGAAATAAAGCTGTGTACACTATCTCTCTCCGTATCTTTATAGCAAAGTTTATAAAGATAGTAGAACTTTCTATGCTTTTTCACTTGTATTTTCAGTCAATTTACATCCAGAAGTTTTCAGATTTTTCCACATTTGTTTAAATGTGATTTCTGAAGAGAGATCTGCCAACATGATTCATTTAAGGACTTGTTTCACGAGCTTTTCCCCTTCTAATCTTGAGAACTCACCTCACAGTAAAAGTGGATTCCAGATTTACCTTTCACTTCTTATACAAAGCATTTTCCTTTTTAAGGGTAATTTAGAGAGTTTAAAGTAAAAGATGTATATAAAAAAACCACACTGGTGTTGGCTTTTAAAGATATATTCTAGTTGTTGCTGTTAGTTTAAAGATGTTTATACCTTCATTTTTTCACAAAGTGAGTTTCACTCTTGCATATTAAGCTATTCTGTATTATTTGTGCATTTACTCAATAAGATGTGCTTAGTTGAGTTTCATAACAAACATGCATATGGCTAGAGCTTTCCTTACTTTAGTGGTGATGTGACATGTTCAGGATGGCTAATTAAACCTGCCTCACACAAAAATTCTTTCCAATTGCTTTTATATTATAGACTTTTGTCTTCATAGTTATCTATTGGTGCCTCCAAACAAATACAATTGCAAAATATGACTTATTATATGTAAATAGTTTTTCAACCTTGTGCTCTCCACAAGGATGTATTGAATGTTAGCTCCTAAAACAACTGGATAAGAGTAATGTAATGTAATTCCCTTTTGCATGTAATGTTATGACATCCATCAAACTAAGCTGAAAAGAAGCTAAATTGTGCATTAGGTTTTGTTACCTAAACCTGAGAATCTTCTAGTACTTATGTTGTCATCAGTCATTCAGCTGTGTTTGAGCCTTGGCCACTCTATGGATCAACATTCCCCAGGCTCCTCTGTCTCGAACTTCCTCCTTCAGATCCTCCATAGTTATCCCAGTGTCATCTTTTATAGTGTCCAGCCAACAGGTATAGGCAGTGATGGGATTCAAATAATTTAACAACCGCTTCTTTGCCCTAATTATTTCTTCCAACAACCAATTCACCAAACTGCTCAGAAAGTTAACAACCAGTTCTCCCGAAGTGGTGCGAACTGGCTGAATCCCACCACTGGGTATAGGGTGTCCCCTTCTCTTTTTTTTACTGATCATTCCCAGCATGGTTGACTTTTCGAGTGACTCAAGTCTCATGACACGACCAAAGAATGACAGCCTCTGGCAATCTTGGCTTCAAGTGATATTTTTGGTGAGGTAAATAAATCTAGTACTTACATCACTAACTAAAATGTCAGCATACAATGTGCTGTGGAATGTTTATTGATACAGCAAATAAAATGAATTCTAGTTTTTTACAAGCTGTCATGCTAAATTTCAGAGATATTGTATTGACTGATCTGTAGAAGTAATAAAGCTAATTTATTTTCTTGAATGCCCAGAGGCATCACTTTATATCTAGGATTGTTTCATATCTACTCTGTAATATGTTGATCTCGGTGAGCATTTCAGAGGCATGGATTATGAAAATAGAAAGGCTCACTCAGTAGTCAGCAGGAAGTAGAGTTTTGCTGTAAAGATGATATGTTGACAGTTTGATTTGAATATTTTTCCCTTTGGCATGTTCTGTCTGTAACATTAATACAGTACTGCATAAATCTTTGATAGTGATGGAGGATTCTATTCTGAAATATCTACTGGCATAATATTGAAATAATTCTCTTAGTTTATTTCTATAATATCTCTTGAAAGAATAAAGAAACTATGTGTCATTACATCTCTAAAGAAATGGAAGGGTAAAACTTACAGTTTCTGCATATCATTTTTATGGAAAATGTAGCCTGAAAAATGAATTTTTGACTTGTAGGAATTGGAAGCAATTTAGTCACTAAGACATAACCAATATCTCCCAAAGTGATAAAGGTAGCCAAGAAACTCTAAAAGATTATTACAAATTGCACTTTTCATGTTACAGAAGGGTAAAATGAATAACTATATATCCAGAGACAAATATCTTAAGCATATTTAATTTCACTGAAATTATGCAAATAAAACTAATTTTGAGTTTGTTTTGACTCTACCCATGGGTTTGAAGAGTATGTATCTCTCAATATACCACTCAGATGTGAGGGCATGCTGGTGTCACAGTTCAGCAGCCTAATAGATCTTAAATGAAGATTTCCAGAATCAAGTTTTCTGAATGTTTCCAAAGGCAAAATGAAATTTGTTCCAGTATTGCATGGCTCTGCCGTAATGCTCCATCCTTCAGGTCTACTCTGTATTCAGGAGGAAAGATTGGTTCCCAAGCACACCTGCATGAGGGAGATAGATACCTGTTCCTTGTAATTGAACAATTTCTACTTTTTGATCCCTTGGTCATAGTTTTTGAGGCATCTGCCCTTGTGAGGGCTTAGAATCTCTCCTTGGATTCAACTGTTGAAACGTTGCAAAAGATAATCCTGCTCTGAAGTCTCTATGGTTTGTGTCAGAATCAGATGAGGACTCCTCCAGAGTGAAAGAAGAATTAATATTAATTTCAAAGGCAGTCACTTATTTTACATTAAGAGCAGTGATAAAATCCTACCGTTTTGCACTGGTTCGGGTGAACCAGTAATGATAAAAGCTACTGATTCAGCAAACCGGTAGTAAAAAAAAAGCTATTGGTTGGTCCCAACTGGTATTTTTGACAATCAGCTATGCCAAGCGAAATCCTGCTTTCTAGCGAACCTAAATAGCATGGCACAGCTGTTCCCCCCTTCGCTGTTCTACTTAACATGTTAAGTACCCTTTTTCTATGCAAGGTGTGTGTTTAGCATACACTATGCATGCACGAGTAGCGAACCGGTGGCAAACAGCGGAGGATTTCACTACTGTTTAAAAATCTTTTTATGTAAAGCCTATAGTCAATTCTGGATTTAATTTCTCAAAGTGATGCAAATTATTTTCAGTTGATGACTGGATACTACATAGAAATGCTTGAAGAATAATTTTTATTCTCAAATGAATTCTCAAACCTGGTTCATATCAAACTACAAATCATTTCTCCTTGCTCAAAAGACATCAATGTGATCCATGAAAACAAGACATTTGCAGAATAAGCTTCCTTTAGCAAACTACAGGTACAAGCTTGCATTCTTTGAAAGCATTGTAATAACGAGACTGTCATGCTAAAAGCCATTCAAACTGGATTCTTGTAGCTCTCCCACTGATCACTATTTTGAAGATTATGGGTTTGTGACAGCTCAGCTGAATATACATCAAATTGTGTTGAGGTTTTTTGGCACAGTTTTGTCATTAAAGAAAAGCAAATGTCAACGATTACTTAATTTGTGTCTCTATAGAATGGACTCAAATCTCTACCAGGTACCTAAGAGAACAGTTGGTAAAGATTGCAGAATTTTATCACATGTCTACAAGCCAAGGCAAAAACTCTGCAGTTGTGCCTCGTGAAGTGGAACAAGCGCTGAAGCAGTGGGAATATAATGAAAAGTTGGCATTTTATATGTTCCAGGTAATCTTTTTTTTTTATAATGAAGCAGGATAAAATTCTGCAAAGCAGTACAATATGATTCTAGTTTGTTTTCAGTCTCCTTGCTTATAATGTGTTTAGTGTCAGGCTGTATTAAATGTTAAATAGCTAGTAATTAAAGCCAGACTTATTTCCAGCTAGATAGTCCTTTTGTGTTACCATCTGAAATATCCAGGGTGAAGAAATGTAGAATTTAAAGTAATGCTAAATATCAACAGCAGTAGCAACAGCAATATTACAGATGTGCATTTACCGTATGTCATTCATCGTCTCATGCAACAATCTGAATCACTGCTCTGACCACAAATTATTTATCTGCATATATTTATGTAAGCAGTTATAAGAAATGTCAGATTATAGTGAAAAAATATGTTAAACGTATTTGATGAAGACTTATCAGTCAGATGATTCAAAATTGAATAGTTGCAAAGAAACAGCTTATGAATGTACTGCTTTTATCAGGTAGTCCTCTCTTTATGACCATTCATTCAGTGACTGTTCAAATGTATGATTTTGCTGAACAAATGATATTTATAACTTATCTTCAAAGTTATGGCCATTGTAATGCTCTCCTGTTCAGTTGATTAGAATTCAGATGCTCGGCAGCCCACCTGCATTTACATTCATGTGTGTTTCAACTTCTCCTACCTGTTTATCTCCCACCCATCTCTGCCCAGTTGGCTGCCCTGTACTCTACTTCCCCTGCCACCCTGGCCTCTGCCATCCCTACGAACCTGCACTCCATTCTGCACCCTCACTATCCTGAACTCTCTTGCCCCTGACTTACTCATGAGAGGCCTGGCTAGGCACACCTTAAAAGTAGGAGAAGAAAGATGGCGAAGACAGCAGAGATGGCAGAGGTGCGGGAACAGTGGAGTGCAAGATAGTCAGAAGGCAGAGTTGCAGGATAGATAGGTGGGTGGGGAGAATTTAAGCGGAGACAAACACAACAGAACAGGAGAAGCATGACGTCTTCACCTAACATGGCATGTTCCTGGCCTAACAACTGCATCTGGGACCACCAAAAGTGCTTTCACTAAACAGTGTGGTCACATGTTGTTTCGTTTAAGTACTGCATCACTTAGTGGTAGAACTTCTGGTCCCAGTTAGAGTTGTTAAGCAAGGACAAATGCTGTTAATTGATATGTAATGGTATTAAAAACATCATAAATGCCAAAACTGTGCATCTTTAATGAAAAAGAAAACTATACTAGTTGCAAAATAAGTTAACCTTGTACACTTGGAAAAAGATGTACCTGTATCATCCAATAATGCCTTCCTTTCACATTCTTCCCCCGAAAAAGGAAGTATAGAGCTTGTTTAGCATATATTTACTATATTTTAGATACTTAGTCTTTGCCAAATAGAGAACAATTAAAATATACTACAGCTGGTAGTTCTTCACAACAAGCTGTAGTAGAAGGCTTCTATTCATACTTTCAAACTTTTAGTCTCTTTCTTCTCCCTACACTCTTTTCTGCCTCCTTTCAAAAGAGGAAGCATTCTGTTCCCATTTTAGTATGCCCACTCCATATTAGGTACATTTTAGTGGTAGGATTCAAAATTTTTTATTAGTGGTTCTGTGGGCGTGACTTGGTGGGCATGACATGGCTTGGTGGGCGTGGCTTGGTAGGCATGGCAGGGAAAGGATATTGTAAAATCTCCATTCCCACCCCACTCCAGGGAAAGGATACTATAAAATCTCCATTCCCTCCTCACTCCAGGGTAAGGTTACTGCAAAATCCTCATTTCCTCCCGATCATCTGGGACTCAAGAGGCAGAGAATAGATGGGGGTGGGGCCAGTCAGAGGTGGTTCTCCGAACTACTCAAAATTTCTACTACTGGTTCTCCAGAACTGGTCAGAACCTGCTGAATACCACCTCTTGTACCACTTATACTTGTAAGTGTGTAAAATAATTTTTCAGTGTAAGTAAGTAGTCTGAAAAATCAGGCTACTGATTTTTAAGAAGAGTGGAGCATTCCACCCTTCTTAAATAAAAGCCTCTGCCTTTTCTATTTCCTCCTTGTTCAACTTCTCAGTTTCATTCATTTTCCCACCTAGTTGTTTTGCTTAATGCTGATCTCTGAACATTGCATTTCACTGAAGTAAATCTACTGATCTGCTCTTCTGATTCTTGTTTGTGAATGGTAAGGTTTTGGCTACATAAGCACCATCACAGGAAGAATTGAATTGATACTGGATGATGATAATGATTCTGTGCAGTCATTTCAGATATTTAGGTAACCGGTATACAATTTTTAACTATTAATTTTAAATTTTAACATTGTTTTGTAATATATTAAAAATGTTCATATGGTTTATATGTCAGTTTTGTGACATTAAATTTTGTGACATTTTTTCTTAATTGGCATCTTAAGCAATGAAGCAGCGATGTAATTGTTTTCTGTGGGATTTGGGAATTTCTTTACATATATTTCTAAAATTCCTTAAGGAAGGAATGCTTGAAAGACATGAATATTTAACGTGGATTCTGGATGTCTTGGAAAAAATAAGACCAGCTGATGACGAACTTTTGAAACTCCTCCTACCACTAATGCTGCAGGTACAAAGGTTAATATAATTTGCCACAGTCCCAAAATACTCAAACAGGAGATGTTTTCAGAATTCAGTAAGTTAAACTAAGTGTAGGTTGTTTATAGTTGTAAGGTTTGATGTCAGATAAGAAATCAAATAACAGGTATAAAGAAAGAATAGCTGCCAACTTTCAGTTTATCAACTAAAATATCTGCCTTCTCTCGGTAATTAATAGTTGTAAGGCTGTGGAAGAAAGACTAAAGTCTCAAATTCCTAATATATATGGAAATATGTTGATTCTAGACTAAAGGTCATTCAATTTCTGGAGTTGTATCAGTACTAACTTTCACCTTAATAAGTCTTGCTACAGAGAACTTGGTACAATAAATTCATGCCTGCAAAAATTCACTTTCAGTTCACATATCTACTAGAGGCTTGACAGAGAACTAGCAATGACCCCCAAATTTCACCAATAGATCTTGTGAGATTTCAGGCAAGAATGTGGAAATCTTACAAGGTTTTTTTCCAACTTGTGGCCCATTTAAAACATTGCTTACATATTCCTCTACAGAAAATCATAAGAGTGACTGAAAAGTTTCCAATCCTGATTTTATACTATTTAACATTTTAAAAGTCTATTTTAGAACTCATCCTATTATTTTTGTTTACATACCACACTACTGATTCTGTTGATATCTTGCTTTTCTTCTTATGAGCGTTAAGGTTTCCATCTACCACTTCCATCTACCAGATCTTTTCTTGCCTAAACCACACAAAATAGACCAGGGGTCTCCAACCTTGGCAACTTTAAGACTTGTGGACTTCAACTCCTAGAATTGAAGTCTTCAACTCCTGCAGCTCTGGGAGTTGAAGTCCATAAGTCTTAAAGTTGCCAAGGTTGGAGACCCCTGAAATAGACAACACAGAGCCTGGCCATGGTGGGAATGGTCTGGGACAAAAGTGGGCCTAGGAAATCACATAAAAGGTGCTGGAAGTCCTGTGGTTGCCAACTCTGATTTAGGAGAGATAGGTTTGAAAAGTCATAATTGGAAAAAAAAAGTGGCAGACTTGAAACACCAAACACTTCCTAGTGTGAGAGACTGGAAGTCCTTGGAAGGACTTAAGACTTGGCTTTGGATGGTTGGGGATGCTAAAGAAAGTACAAGCAACTGGGTGGGGAATTTTGATATACACTCTGATGATGATTTTTTTTTAAAACTAATGTCTTTCAGTATTCTGAAGAGTTTGTTCAGTCAGCCTACCTGTCGCGTCGCCTTGCTTACTTCTGTGCCAGACGTGTCTCTTTGTTGATAAGTGACAATACTAACCTCATAGCTGCCCACTCGCCTCATATTATTATTGGACCAAATAATCCTCCTCTGGCAGCTCCCAGCTCTTCGACAACTGGTACTGTAGTCAATCCTGCCCAGCTCGCCTGTTCAGATTTTCTTGCCTGCCCCCAACACCGCCCTCTTGTCTACGGCCTAAGCTGTATGCTGCAGGTAAGTGCATAGCAGAGAGGAAATTCTGAAATAACATTTATTGGCTATGTTACTGTTGAATAAGCAATGCAGTGGCTCAGTGGCTAAGATGCTGAGCTTGTTGATCGAAATGGTCGGCAATTCAGTGGTTCAAATCCCTAGTGCTGCATAACAGGGTGAGCTCCCGTTTCTTGTCCCAGCTAGCTGCCAACCTAGCAGTTCTAACGCACATAAAAAATGCAAGTAGAAAAATAGGGACCACCTTTGGTGGGAAGGTAACTGTGTCCTGTGCACCTTTGGCATTTAGTCATGCCGGTCACATGACCACAGAGATTTCTTTGGACAGCGCTGGCTCTTTGGCTTTGAAACGGAGATGAGCGCTGTCCCCTAGAGTTGGGAATGACTAGCACATATGTGTGAGGAAACCTTTACCTTTACCTTACTGTTGAATAAGTACTGCATTGTGGATTTCTCTCTGTCTCTCCCTCCCTCCCTCTGTTCACAGAAAGCAATTGTGTATGAATTTAAAATATCTCAGATAAGTTTGAAATTTAATCAGGAAGAGATTGGGATTAAAATAATATTTTTCCTGACAAATATTTGGGTGATTATTTCTTACTTTCTAAGATATTTTC
>JANHZT010004342.1:3459-14731 GCA_032468215.1 Stegonotus admiraltiensis | reverse complement strand
CCGAAAATCAGCTGGCCAGCATGCGCATGCACACTGGAGCTGAGCTAGGGCAACACTTGCGTGCCCACAGATATGGCTCCATGTGCCACCGGTGGCACGTGTGCCATAGGTTCACCATCACGGGCCTAGCCAAAAAAAGTCATGCCTTGTTCAGCCCACCCAGAGAAGGAATGTACAGAGAGTGAAAGGAGGGCAGTCTACTCTTTCATTTCCGTCATGGAAATGAACTTCTTCTCTGGGCTGGCCTAATGGGGCTGTGGTCATCTAAGGAGTTTCCTCCTGTGCAGAGGACTCCTTTCCTGGATGGGCTGAATTTTCCTCATCCAGTGAAGGAGTTCTTTTCTGCACATGGAGTGAAAGAACTGCCTGTCCTCCTTTGGCCTCCTTAATGACTGCAACTGGGAGAATGATATGTTTACATGGGTTTCTCATTTAACAACTGCAACAAACTATGACCCAATAATTCTGGCCTTGATTGTGCTAACTAAGTGAGGACTACCTGACTTTTTATTATAACATTCATAGGCATTCTAAAAAATGATAGTTTGCATATAACAAAGCAAAATTCAAAATCTAATAGCTTAATCATTATTAGCGTAAACCTAAATTAATAAAGCTAACTAGCTTACTAAACCAAAGCAAAATCTGCATTTTTTCAGTTGCTTTGCATTTAATTGCCAGAGCAGTGACCTTGCAACAGAAGGAAGCTATTTAAACTACAAGCAACGAGGCACCAATTTAGCAAGATTACCTAATGTTGAAGGTTGAGTACCTGTTGAAAGCAGAAGTAAACCAGGGTTTTCCCCATAACAACAATACATTAAATACTTCCAGAGATGGAATAATCCTGAACAAATGGCATAGAATATTTCTACTTCATCAGAGTAGATTCATGGTCAGCCTGGTGGACAGTGAGTCCCTTAATTATAGTCTTGTCAGGCACAGTAGATCAGGACCACACTTGAAGTTCCAATGAAACTGTTCCATTCTTATTCGTGCCTATGTACAAGAATTTACTCAACTAATGGTTAGCACTATTTTTCTGCTAGATATGGGTTAACTGTATTTAAGAAAGGTTGGACACTTGTTTGTGGCTATGTAGAGATTCTAGGCTGATTCCTTTTTTTACTTCACCCCTTCTCCTACAATTCTATAGATTGTCATCCCAAGTTATACAAGTGTTAATATAGCCTGTCTCACAAATTATATTGCAATTATGCTTTATTTTTTCTTCCAATCACAAAGTGTACATAATTATAAAATTCATAACATAATTCATTATTATGAACTTCAAAACATGAAGTACATAAGTGAGGAAGCAAAATTACTTTGTCTACTCTACATATACTGAAATTATGAAATAGATGTTTACAGTCAAAATATTTTGTTTAACACTGAGTAAAAAGGAGAAGAACTAAAAAAGTGACAGGTGTATTAACTATGGTATATAATTAACTTATGCATCTGTTATATTGATTTACTACCTGATAGTTAAGAATTATGTTTCATTGTTGCCTCAATTTGTGTGTGAGTATAGTATATAATAGTTTGGACAATATTTAGCAAATTAAAACAGGTAAAGTCCAAACTACAGTACCTTAACATACTTCTGGTCTTGCTTACCCATGGTATGAATTGAGCATGATTAATTAAGTTTAGCACTGACAGGCTTTAAATAAAGTAAATTTACTTTGGCAAATTGGTAAAATAGTCTACTTTGGGACTGCAACAACAAATTAAAAACATTCCTCAAATTCTTGCTTTGATCTTGTTCAAGATAGAGCTGCACCTGTTCAATGGTGTTGTGGCCTGCCTATATAGCTTACTTTGAAAGAAATAGTTAACATAATTTTAGCCCTAAATAAGTAATTCTATACACAATTTGTAAGAAGTCGGTAGAGAAAGTCTACACTGTTCTTTCCTCTATTTGTTCTTTATATTGACTCCCTGACTATATATTTAATTTAACCCGTTTTAATTTAGGATTACCAGAAAAAACTAACTGTATTGCTTTGTTCTACTGAACTTTTTCTAAAGCTAAGAAAATAAAATTGCCCTAATTCCCAAGAAGCACTTATGTCAGGACAGGCTGAGACTGTGCTGCCTTAATCTCCAGGCTGGATTTTTGTCTTCTTGTCAGACACATGAGAAATATCACATAGCAATTAAAACAGTGAAAAAATTCCAAGAAAACTTTGTACTTAAATGTATACCAGGTAGTTAATTAGGCTTGTAATTAAAATTTATAGAAGTTCACTGTATGTTATCAAAATACAGAGTACTATGTGTGTCTCTGGATTAGCTATCCTTTTTTTACCCTCTGTTAGCTCTGCTAGAAGCCACAATATTTCAGACTAAAGGCAGTGCTAGATACATGCTTGAAATTTTGAGAAGATTTTGTGGGCGCCTATACAACAACTACCATGGTAGACTTCCTTATTCATAAAATGAATGCCATGATGAATCACAAAATATCCATTTGTCAGAAAATTAAGCCTACTCCTTCAGCGATAAAGTCTAAAGGTTTTCCTACCAGTGACAAAAAATCTATGTGCTATGCTAGTGCTATGCAACTATGAAAAAAGAATATCCAAAAATGGCAGACAGAAAGACTTGGGGGCACGAAAGGAGACCTACAGTTACCAATCTTGCATTGGGGCAAGACCAAGGTTCAAAAGTTCATTGACTCCCTGTATTCAATAACACACTAATTTGGATGTCCCAGAGGTGCCTTTTGAAGAGGCAACTGGACTTTTTTGTTTGTCTTTGAAGACATTTCCCTTCTCATCCAAGAAACTTCTTCAGCTCATAGTTTGGATCCTCTCCTGTTGTTTTGGCAAATTCTTTGTAAAGAAATTTATTCCGGGTTCCATATGCATCTTCTACCACATTGCCATGTACAGTATGCCTCTTAGAAGAGAATATTTGTAGCTCAGGATAGAACTATATGGTCCTTAGTGTTCTGAGCTTGGTTGTTTTCTTGCAGATGTTCCATCTAGCACTTTGCTAGCAATGATGAAGTTACCTAATTGAGTAATCAAACATGTGCAAGAAAATAACAAGCCCAACGATCACCAAGGCTCCTCAATACACTTTTTATCTGTAAACTAAGAACCTGTGTTTGTGTTTTTTAGTTTACCAAAGCATAGTCTTTAAAAAGTTTCTGGCTGATATACTACATGTGAACAAAATAAAGATATTTTGAATGTATTATTTGTTAAATATTTTTAATTAACAAATGTATATCCTACCTTGCTGTTTATACCAACAAGCAACGTGCTTAAAACTGTAGTATCAATATCAGTGAAAGATGAGATGGGCTCATTATTGTATACATACTAAGTTAACATTCTAACTAGTGATCTCCAGATAAGTTGGGATCAGAATTCCCAGGATACCCAATTAATGTGGCTTTGCTAATTGGAAATTCTAAATGTTGGATTTGGAGGCTGAACCATTGTTCCAAGTCATCAGAAATGTTAGCCACTTTATCCTAAAGCAGTAAAAGCACCCATCCAGAACACATTAATGTAACACTAATTTTACATACATACTGGACTTCTATTTAAAGAACCTTATTGACTATCTCTAGGAAGGACAATTCTGTGCCTGAAACTTGCAAAACAATCAAGAAACAGAGTAAGACAGTGCTGGGCTTAAGAAACAATAGGAATGATAATTTTAGTTGCGGTTTATGTTGGTTTTTTTATTATGTTACCGACTGACCAGATTTCCTTTTACATCAATCTGTAATCTTAAAGTTGTCAAGGTTGAGAAACACTGCTTCATATAAAATTGCATCAAAAGGAAATTTATGGACTAGGGATATCCATTGTAAAATTCTTATAAAATTTGAAATGAATTATATTTAGAAGAATAACAGAGTTGGAAACATGGTAATAAGGCCACATGTTAAGATAAAATAAACTACAAACACTGGCCCTATGTCTGTTTAGGGGACCACCTTATGATTCTTGCATTCTTTTGATTTCGTCTTCCAAAGTCAAGACCCTCCAGTATTTCAAATCTTGGAATCTCTACTCATGCCTTCTTTCATTGGTCTGTTTTTCCCCCATTTAATTTCTAATTGTGAACCAAACTAGGACAATTTTTTGCTTAATGTCCTAGCATGCATCAAAATTATGAATAAAAGAGATGAGATTATTTTCATTGCCC
This sequence comes from Stegonotus admiraltiensis, assembly GCA_032468215.1. NCBI lineage: Eukaryota > Metazoa > Chordata > Lepidosauria > Squamata > Colubridae > Stegonotus > Stegonotus admiraltiensis. The sequence continues at coordinate 10,555 of JANHZT010004342.1, read as the reverse complement.
TCATAATTTTTTTTCTTGTGAATTGGATAACATTTCTATAAATACATTTTACTTTTAAAATGCAAATGGAACTTTTAGCTCTGTTTTCCAGACTTTAAGAATTCAAAATTGAAAGGTGTAGGTTAGAACAAAAAAAGATAAACATTTGTATCTGAATTATTTCAAGGTAGTAAAAGAGAACATTGCATTTATTAAGTAATTAACCTACTGCAGGTACTACTTTAGAAACAGCCTTCTATTTATATGTCTTCTATTTATACATAAAGGAATCTGATATCTGAAGATTGCCTCAAGTAGACTATTTAATTTAATCTTCATATCATGGCAAATGGCATCTGACCCTCAATCTTAAAATGAAGTATTTATAATAAAAAGTTCTCATCATTCATTGTCTTGGTTGCAAAAATAATCCATTCTTATTTCATCATTTCTATAGTTAATTTTTATTTAACTTAAATAAAAGCCACTTAAAAAATACTCAGAGACAAGCAATAAACATAAAACAGCTTGTATTTAATCTAAGTTCCTCTTATTTCTCAGCTCCCATCTTCTTTAATCTGTCTGCTTAAAATAAGCTCTACAAACGAAAGAGCTGTTCTATTCTGGAGCAAATTAACATATAGACAAAATTAGTTCCAATAAATCACTACAAACTTGCCTTTAATCATTTGGCATTTCATAGCCTTTTCTGGTTTTTTCCTGGTGTAAATACATGCAGAATAAGTTGTGAGACTGTACTGGGCACTGTAATACCTTTATGAACTTGAAGACTATATTGTAGAGAACAACATGTCCTAAGTTGCCAAGTATCTTAGAAGTGGAATAAATCCAGAGAATACTGCATGCTATTACTTGCACAAGAAATTGTATAGTTGAGTGACTTCACTTTGTCCAGAGTTCCTTTAGGGTTGGGAGTGGAGGAAAGGCAATCATAATTTAAGAATGGAGACATTGAAAGATGACTTACATTTAATAAGGAAAGTTGTAGATGAAAGGAAATAAGAAAGTACAGGCTGAGAATGTTTAGAACTTGTGCACCATCCCTATGGTTCATCTCATATGCTCACTGTGAGTCAGAAATGCTTATTGACTCTCCACACATTCACATAATTTTTGGTAACTAACAAGGAGATCTGTTCTCACAACCTTACTTGAAAACCACAGAACTAACAAATAAGTTATAAAGAAAGGCACTTGTACTTTGGTTCTGCTTTCAAAGGAATCAACAAATGATGTTTACGTATTGAATAATTTACATATTTAATAAGCCTGACTAAACAGAACACTTAATTTATTAAAAAAGAAAAAATCCCAAAACAATGTAACTGCAACGTTTGTAAAATTATTCAGAATCCGTAACAGAAGCTTACACCTTTACAAAAAAGGGGGAAATATTAAATAAAAGTGAAGCAGGAAAATTTTAATATGTTACAGGATTTATTTATAAACTTTATGAAAATTCTGAATAAAATTTTTTATTCCTAGATATATTTTTTAAATACAAAGAGTAAAAGCTTAGCAACTACACTTATGGTATTTAAAAATGTTATATTAATATTAATACTTTTGTTTATGGTAGTTTCTAGAGATTTCTAGTTTGACATGTGCTAGCATGATTTCAGAACTCCTTCTGTATCCCTAGTACAATTAAGAGAGTTAAAATCCAATGTTGTTTTTCTTGAAGAAGAGCAAGCAGTTCTAAGAGCATTCTTTCACTTTTTTAAAAAAAAATGGAACTTACAAATTTTATAATAGAATGCTACTTTGCATTCTACTTTAGAATAAAACAATTTTGAACTTTATCCTCTTTTACATATAGAACAATTTATGTTAATTAATTAAACAAATTCTACATTCAGAAACACTTTGCTTCTCACTAATTGCACTTCACTCCAAATTACATTCCTTGTTGGACAAGAAGATCATGAAATAACACAAAATTCAATCACTGCTCATAGCATTCCCTATCTGAGAACTTGTAAACATTACCTGTCATTTTTCTTTCTTCATTTTCCTCACACTGCGTCCAGGTTGCATTGTGTTCTTCCCCAAAACAACAACAAAAAAAATCTTGTTAGCTTGAACCAAGGGGAAAAAAAAGAGATAAACATATATCCTGACTGGAAATATATAAAATCTCTTTGAATAAACTGGATTTGTTAATAAGAAGGGGCAGCATCTAAGCCTCGGTGAATGTTCTTTAGGTCTTCTGTGCCTGAAATGTTACAAATGGCTTCAGCAAGGAAAAGCTTGAGCAACTGGCTGATCTGTACCTGGGGATGACTCACAAACTAGTGTAGGTGAGATTTGGAAATTAGGACTATTTTTTCTGAGTCAAGAGTAAAATTAAAGTGACAGACGGCATAGGAGAAAAGTGTGTTTTACCAATATAAGGTTTTATGTAAAAGATGTTTGCTTTTCATTTGAGATATGTGCAAGGAACAGCAACTCTATTTAAAAAATAACCATGCTTCATAGAGAAAATAGTCCAAAGGGACAGAGGCAAAATAATTTATACTCATATGTGGTATGTTATCAGTGAACAAAGCAATTAACATTTTTATGCTGTCTTTTTGATAATTGTGCTGTACCACGATGCTGAGGGTCGTCTGAATGAGATATAATATTTAGACTAACTTTAATTCAGAAGAGACACAAATGCAAATAAAACATTACCGGATCATTATTTCTACCTGCAAAGATTTGGGGGAAAAGTCTTAACTTGCCTCTCTGCTTGTTCAAAGACTGTCATTTTTTGCCAGTTGAGCTTTCCTAAGAAAAGAACCTTTGCATATGATAAACTTTGCCATTTACCAGAATGCAGTTAGTCCTTATTTAGCAAATGCAGTTGAGACAGGCAACTTGGTTGTTAAGTGAGATGGTCACTATGTGAACCTGTGATTGTGCTTATGATCTTACTGCAGCAAAGATTTTAAATGTGAGGACTACTTATAAAGATATTTTCTTCACTTTCATAATTGCAGTCACTAAATGGGCCAGTCTCTAATCGAGAGCTACCTGCATAGTTTTGTAAAATCCAGAAGTGCCTTTTACGTCTTCTGCAATATGATGATCTATTTCTGTCTAAATGTCATTGCTATTTAAGTAAAGCTACAGTTTCTTTCATGAAAATAATATTAAATTAGAGCTAATTGTATATTGCTTATAAATTGGTTTATTTTAATTTCTATTACCTTACTTATTATTGTTATGTGCATTGTATTTGGCCTACAAGAATCTTTTTAATTTCTTTGCTGCCATCTACTGATTTATGGAACCCAGTGGCTCAGTGGTTACGAGACTGAATCTTAGACCATTAAACATCTATAGATCAGCAGTTCTAGACCCGAGTGCTACAAGATGAAGTGAACTCCTGTCACTTGTCCCCTCTCCTTCCAACTAAGCAGTTTGAAAACAAATAAATGCAAGTTGATGAATAGGTACTTCATCAGAGGTGGGTTTCAGCAGGTTCTAACCAGTTCTGGAGAACCAGTAGCAGAAATTTTGAGTAGTTCGGAAAACTGGCAGTAAAAATTCTGACTGGCCCCGCCCTCCCCTGGAGTGGGATGGAATGGAGATTTTACAGTATCCTTCCCCTGCCACAGCCACCAAGCCACGCCCACCAAGCCATGCCATGCCACACCCACCAAGCCACACCCACAGAACTGGTAGTAAAAATTTTTGAAACCTACCACTGTACTGCGTATAAGCATATGGGAAGGTAACAGCGTTCCATGTTTCGCCGTATATTCTATGCTGTGGTACGATACCATGCTGGGCAACCTGACTCCCTAAAGTTGGTTACGAACGCAGAGTAAAACCCTCAGGGACACCTTTACGTTTACTTTTTCTACAGTTAGTGATTATCCCAATTTTTGAAGCCCAGACGAATATTGTGGAAACATAGACACAACATATAGTTGAATTTGTATATTCAAAACAGTTTAATGGGTTAACACAGTTATTGTACTGAGGTAGTTGAAACTGAGCTTTGGTTTGCTTCTAACATAGGCATTTGTTTGTCAGCTCACAAGGCTTGTTAAACTCAGTCAGCAGGTAATGAAAAACCCTATGATAAAAAAAATAATGCCAAATACAAATGAGATAGTTGAGAATCTATATGGAGTATTATTTCATTTCTATTACAAGTGCATTAGAAAGAATTCTGTAATAAATAATGGCATGGGAGTGAACAGGGAAGAGATATTATCCGGTTTAGAGGTAATACTTAAAAACCAATGTCTTGGTTTTTGCATGTGTTGGGTGAAAAGCCAGACAAACTTGTATCATGATGGCATTCTCAGCCTCTAAACAGTAGAAGTTCAGAATCTTTCAGTAGAAAATACAAGGTTGCAATGAGTGATTTATGATATCAATTGCTCATTAACATGGTAGTCTTTATTTCGCATTTTAAAATCTTGTTTGTTACTTACAAGTTGTTAAGTAATATGTTTGCAAGAATTAATGTTCAGATCAGTTAAATCCCAGATGTGAAACCGCAACCTGGGCAACTGGGCAACTGGAGAAGGGACACAGGTTCCATCAATCAGCTGTGTCCACTATCTTGACTTTTTTAAACACCTCCCTCCCCAATCATATAATCATGGAAACCTCCTCCACTCTTGGAATGTGTTCCTTAACAAAGTGTGTAAAAGCTGGTGTGGCCACTGAGCCATTTGAGACCAGTGCCAGCGCAAGGTGCCCCTAGGCGACATTGACTGATGACTCTACATCCTGCTGATGTGAAGATTAACATTTTGTAATGATTTAGATGAAGATGTGGTGCTGATATTGCCTAGATTTTGGCACTCTAAGCCAGTGCCTGCTCAGCTTTGGCCTAAAGATGACCTTGCTTGTGACAAAATGTTTAGATTTTATAATTGTAACAATATTAAAGGGATTTATTGCAAGTTTGTTTATATGAAGTACTTGTCCTCGTTTTCATAGTTCCTTTATTTATCATCAACTTATTTTCTCTCTCACACTTTCTGAAATAGAACTCTCACGTAGTTTTTAAACCCTACCACTGTTGGCTCAATCAGTCTATATATCATTTATGTTCTCAAGTTGTATGAACTTCACATTTGTTCTTGCAGGACAAAATACTTTAGTCATTCAACTTCTCTTGCAGTTTTACTCTTAGATTCTTTTACATTCTAAATGAGATTTATTTGTTCCTAGCAGGAATGATTACAGGTAATACTTGACTTAACAATTATTCGTTTAGTGACTGTTCAAAGCTACATTAGCACTGAAAAAAGTTTTCAGCGGTTATGACTGTTTTTCACTTTTTTCACTTTTACCAGCATCGTCCTGGTCACATGATCAAAATTCAGACATTTTCAACTGTTAACTGTTTATGATGGTTGCAGTGCCCTAGGGTCATGTGATCACCTTTTGTGACCTTCTAATAAGCAAAGTCAATTGTTACTAACTTAACAACTGCAGTGATTCAAGAAAGTCATAAAATGGGGCAAAACTCACTTAACAAATGTCTCACTTAGTAACAGAAATTTTGGGTCCAATTGTGGTCGTAAGTTGACAATACCTGTGCTGTTATGCATTTTGGTTTGCTAGCATATATTTACAAGGCATCCTTCATACGCTCATCATATGGGATTGGTCCCCCTTATGGGTCTTTTGGTTGTGTCCTCAAGGTTGCATTAAATTGAGGATTTCCAATCTCCTAATATAAAATCAACAATAGATGAGATAATTGATATTCAACCTTTCAACCCTTTCAATGTAACATGGAATGAAGGCTTCTGCCATTGCCTGGACAATGTAAGACATCTGTTCCCATTGTTAGACATCTACTCACAATGACTTGCCTCCAGAAGTTGTGGGTGCTCCAATACTGGAAGTTTTTAAGAAGATTTGGGACAACCATTTGTCTGAAATGGTATAGCGTTTTCTGCCTAAGCAGGGCATTGGACTTGAAGACTTCCAAGGTTGTTATTCTATCCTATTTTACATTAGCAAAGGCCACTGCTAGCATTTACAGGGATGGCGTCAAATCCATGTAAGGGTAGGTAACACGTAATTCTAATTCAGTGGCTACATAACTTGCCTTCTTCTATCACTTATTATTCAGCAACATCCTCTTCCTTTCTTAGTCATGCTGTTCTAGGAGTTATTCATATTAATATTTGAGCATGTATTAATACATAGGCCTGATGGTATTTGTCAGTAATTTTTCATTATATTCCTTCTTGAAACACCAACTCTTTTCAATTATCCTTTCAGATTTCTGAAATCTTTAGAGGTCTGAATAATGCATATTAGGTACAGTGCAAATGATGTACTGAAGTTTCATGGTTTACAAGATACCTAGTTAGTTTACAATAATTTCTGTTTTGATGGTAATATGTTTCAGCATGAGATTATCTTCATGCTGATAATGGAGGAATTAAAAGTTCATATTTGGTACTTTTGCATTTATTTGAATAGGCATCTGTTTGCCAGGATTGTTTCTGATTACATAACCACACTGCTATTGGAATTTGAGTTAATACTCATGAACAAATAAACATACAAAATAAATTCACAGCTTTATTGTTCAGATACCTTGATGATATCCTGGAGAGAAATTATAGTATAAAGAAGACTTATAGTTGTAATAAATTCTTTAAGGAACAGCCTTACAGCACATCTGTTTTTATAAAAATGCAAAAGAACTACCAGCAGTCCTCAACTTACGACCACAATTGGGAACAGAATTCATGTTCTAAGCAAGACAGATATTAAGTGAGCCACACCTGATTTACACCTTTTTTGCCGTTGTTGTTAAATGAATCACTGCAGTTGCTAAATAAATTATGCTGCAATGGGCTTCCTTCATTGATTGTTTATCAGAAGGCAGCTGGGAAGTTCACAAGTGATAATGATATGACCTTGGGATGCTGCAACTGTTGTGAATACATGCTGGTTGCCAAGGGTCCAAAGTTTAAACACTTGATCATTGTAAGTGTGAGGACCAGTTGTAAATCATTGTGTTAGTGCTGTTGTAATTTTGAACAGTTGTAAGTCAAAGACTATCTCTAAATAGCCTAAATCAGTGGTGGGATTCTGCCGGTTCTAGGGGGCTCGGCCGAAC
>JANHZT010004340.1:36245-46370 GCA_032468215.1 Stegonotus admiraltiensis | reverse complement strand
CAGTGCTCCCACAGAGAATGCTCTCCCCCTGGGGGCCGCCAGCCGACATTGTCTGGCCGACGGCACCCTGAGGAGGCTCACTCTGTGACAGCAAACAGGATGGTGGGAGGCAGGCAGAAGATGATCCCGCAAGTACCCACCAATAATGGCAAGTATCAGTAGCTCAAGTGTAGGATGAGAATAGAGGTTCATTCTCTGAGCTTGTATGTTGGTTTCTGAATGTTTCATCACTAGGCTAGGTAACATCTAGGTAAGATGTTTAAGTATCTATTTTTAATGATCTATGGCTCTAAGCTCAGTCTATTGTGTAAGGAATGGACCGAGTGAGTTGAATAGTTTAGCACTGTTCGGAGTTCCTATGTGTTATAGTACTCAAGGGTTTGTATTAGTGGTGGGTTGCCCCCGATTCAGACCAGTTTGCAAGAACTGGTAGTAAGACCGGCGGGAGGCCCCACCCACCACCCCGGATGTCGTCATCAGCGATCTGCCCATGCGCAGAAGCAAGGCGTGCTCGCTTCGCTCAATCCCATTGCGAACCGGTAGTAAAGGTAAGTAGAACCCACCCCTGGTTTGTATGATGTTCCTTAACGATGGTAAAGCTATAAAACAAATTCACAGCAAGAAATGGAGCAGTGTTTTCCATTCTTACCCAGAAGGAGAGAGAGAATTCACCCATATGAGACCTTTTAATGACGAAAAGAGTTGGAAGCAGGCTTGGTTGAAACAAGAGCTGAAAGGGTTTGATTTAGAAAACCACCTCTAGAATTCTGTGCTCCAGCAAGTTCTACCTTTGTAAGACTTCAAGCAAGCAATATTCCAAATATTGATTAAAAATTATAAAGTTCAAGCCCAATGGCTATACTTCATATCCTGTCATTAGCGATCACATTTTGTTTCCATGATCTCAGGCCAGAAAGCACGTCCTCTTTTATTATCCTCTTTTATTTTTAAAACAGCCGTATGAAGTTGATTAGACCAAAGGAAAATGAGTGACCCAGAGTTACCTCAAATGCAACAGGAACCACAGCTCTTCCATGTAAACTTGGCATGCTTCAATTTAAAGTTTCACTTCTTTGTGAGATCCTCCCCCCACCATCACCACCACCACACACATACATACTGTTCTTTTCCAAAGAGGGCTGGTTTGCCTCTCTCTTTTTTTTTAAACAAACACATACACACAAACCAAATTGTAACTTCAAAATAACATTGCACTTCTTTTGCCTGTATCCAAAACTGGTCGAGAGCCAACCTTTGTCAGTTTCACTCCATACTAGAAACCTGTATACCCTGCTGTCATTTCAGGCAGATTATACCTTGGGGAGTGAGAAAAACTGGAGTTGTGCCAACTCCCTTCAGGAAACAGCTCCTGCCTTTCAAAAAGTAAGTTGGTACCTCCCATGAAGGGAAATTAAAAGCATAATCTTGCACATTGTTCAAAATATAAGACCCATTAAGTTCAACAGGACTGACACTTTGAGATGTGAATGTGGGATTGCAGTCTTAAGTAAATGGATGAGGATCTGAAGTCTGAGTTCCAGCAAAAAATTGGGTTACAAAACCCAGCTTCATTTGAATTTTGTTTTTCCTTGCAGGGCAGAAGGAATGGCTCCATTTTTAAAAAATCATTTTAATCAAAAGGTTTCCTTTATTTTTAAAAAAGAGAATAAGAATGTAAGACCGTCAAAGATCTATAAAACAAAAGACAATGTTTTTTTTCTCCCGATAATATATTATCTTACATTCTTATTCTCTTTTTTAAAAAATAAAGGAGTCTGCATCCTAACTATAAGAAGAGGAATGGGTTATTCTCACTGGTATCACCACCTCACTTCTTACATACGAAATGAAATTTTCTTAGATTTTACTTGTCTAAGTATATTTTTTTCATCTACTAGGTTAAAACTTTGTATATAAAATGTCTAAAACTCATTTCCACATTTCTAAAGAATCCTTCAGCAGGGATTACTTGATATCAATTTAATTCAATCAGCTGGATTTGTGTTTGTCTTAACTGGCATGAAAGCTGAAATAGCTTAAACCCTGTTTTTAAAAAGATTGGAAGATAGATGTATTTCTGCCATTTGATTTAACCAAATATGCTGATATGAAGACTATTTTGTAACATTACATATCCCAGTTTACCCATGCCTGAAAGGTATATCACAGATGCTTTAATAGGTTTCATGTAGAAGATTTATACCAGTGGTGGGATTCAATTTTTTTTACTACCAGTTCTGTGGGCATGGCTTGGTGGGTGTGGCTTGGTGGGTATGGCACGAGAAGGATACTGTAAAATCTCCATTCCCTCCCAACTCCAGGGGAAAGCTACCACAAAATCCCCATTTCCTCTCGGTCAGCTGGGACTCAGGAGGCAGAGAATAGATAGGGGCGGGGCCAGTCAGAGGTGGTATTTACCAGTTCTCCGAACTACTCAAAATTTCTGCTACCGGTTCTCCAGAACCGGTCAGAACCTGCTGAATACCACCTCTGATTTATACTCCAGTTTTATTCACAGGGCTCAGAATAGTGCATATAAAATGGCCCTTCTTGATTCTTCCCACAAGAAATCTGTGAAAGAGTGACTGGCCCAAAGTCACCCAGTATACTTCCATGGATATGAACCTGCATTTCTGAAGTCCTAATCTAACCCCCTAACCACTATATCTTATTTTACATACAAGTCAGCCTTTATATTTTTATATTTTATACTTCCCTTACTTTAGCTTCTTGCTAGAGAGCCACGGTGGTGCAGTGGTTAGTTAAGTTTAAGTTAAGTTTACTTTATTGTCATTGCACCTCATACAATGAAATTAAATGCCATCTTCAGTGTACATCATACACAAGAACACTATATATAAAAAAAACATCCTTCACATTCTACACAATTGAATTGAATTGAAAACCCCTGGCCTGATACTGCATTAATATTACACTATACAGTAGAATTCAACATAGTTACTGTTCTGGGATAGAAGCTGTTTTTCAGCCTATTTGTCCTTGTTTTTATTGTCCTGTACCGTCTGCCAGATGGTAACAGTTCAAAAAAAAAGGGTGCCCAGGATGAGATGGATCTTTAAGAACATTTTGAACTTTCTTAAGGCAGTGGGAGCTATAAAACTCTTCCAAGGAGGGGAGAGGGCAACCAATGATACCCTGGGCAATGATGTTAACCCTCTGGAGCACTCTCCTATCTGCCACTATGCAATTAGCAAACCATACACAGGTGCAGTAAGTTAAGATACTCTCTATAGTGCAGTGGTAGGTGGTCACCAGCAATTTTTCATTCAGTTGTTGTTTCCTGAGAAGTCTCAGGTAGTATAATCTCTGCTGGGTCCTTTTGACCAGTGCTGCAATGTTAGCACCCCAGGTCAAGTCCTCTTTTATGATAACACCCAAAAACTTGAAACTGGCCACTTGTTCCACTTGGTCTCCATTGATAACCAAGGGCTGGATGTCTGATCTATTCCCTCTATAGTCCACTATAACCTCCTTGGTCTTATTGGTTTTAAGGACCAAATTATTGGTCCTTAACTGGTCCACCTCATCTCGATAGGCAGACTCATCCCCCCACCCCCGGAGATGAGTCCTACCACGGTTGTATCATCTGCAAATTTAATAATAGTATTACTGGCATGACTGGGAATGCTGTCATGTACATAAAGAGTATAGAATAAGAGACTCAACACACAACCCTGTGGTGTACCACTGTTAAGAATAAGGGCCGAGGAGGTATATTACCTAATCCTACCCCCTGAGAGTGGCCAGACAGGAAATCCATAATCCAAAGACAGATTGAATGAGAAAGCCCAAGGTCCATAAGTTTAGACACTAGTCTATGTGCCAAGGCGTAATAATGTGGAGGCGAAACCCTGGTGGAGAAACAGGAAGCACCAAGAGTTCGAGTTGAAAAGTCCCATTCGCCTCCCCACTGTTCCAGATGAGTCACAGCAGTGTGAAGAGGGATGGCTATAGCATCCTTTGTAGATCTATTTGTTCTGTATGCAAACTGGTGTTTATCAAATGTATGCAGAAGACCAGAAGTGATGTGACTGTCTCCTGAGAGGGATGTATGCTGGTGCTAAAAGCAGTGATATACGATCTGATTGTCCCAAATGTAGTAGTTGGATAACCCTGTAGCTATGTTTAATGTTGGCATATACTTTGTCCAATATGTTTGCTTCTCTAGTAGCACAATGCCATATTGCAGGCTAACTCTGCCCACACTGGAGTTCGTCCTCATGGAATAAACATTGACTCACCTTCCATCCTTCTGAGGTTGGTAAAATGAGGACCCAGATTGTGGAGGCAATATGCTGACCTTGTAAACTACTCAGAGAGTGCTGTAAGGCACTACGGAGCAGTATATGTCTACGTGCCCTCCTCCTCCTCCTCCTTTTCTCTCCTTCTCCTATTTTCTTTGTTCTCCTTCTCCCCCTTGTCTTCCTCCTTCTCATCTTCCTCTTCCTCCTTCCCCCAAGCCTTTGAATCAGTTGATTGTCAACAAATTCCTATAGTTTTCTTGGCAGTTTTTGGGGGAGTGGTTTGGCTTGTCCTATTTCCTTGGGCTGACAGAAAGCAACTCAGCCAAGGTCACCCAGCTGTCTTTATACCTAAGGTGAGACCAGAACTCATGGTCTCCTGGGTCCTAGCCTGATGTCTTAATCACTACACCAACCTGACTCTCATTATCCTTCTCTATATAATGAATCAATCCATCATTTTATTGCCTTTATCTATTCCTGCTTATTGTCCAGCCCTATCTATTTATTTGTCCTTCTCCATGTATTATCTTTTTTATTAAAGTCATGATTTCCTTCCCCATCTCTCCAATTCTTTATCTTAATTAGCTTCATTGCTGTTGTTTACTCTGGTGTTTCCATTGTGCCTCTCTGAGTGGTACATATATGGTTACGAGGTTAAACCTTGTTCTTTAGCTCTTTATGGCTGGGCATTTTACAAAGGCTTTGAAGAACTTGAACCCCAAGGGATTTGTAAAAACCTGCTCATTGCAGTAGACAGAAACAAGAAAGAAAATTGACTTTGTCATGCTCATCACAGTAACTGAAATATCTGAACTGCTCTTTAGGGGGAGAAAATGTAAACATGTAGCTTGGAAACTATGATAAACAAACATGTAATGAATCTCCTTCTCTAAATAAATAAATAAATATTCCTTCCCTGTTTCCAGTTGTTCATATTGCATCATATTTTTCAGTCTTAACACTCTACTCGTTTGAGCTAGGGAAAAAAAGTATTTGTAAAAATAAGTCAAAGCAGAGTGTCTAAGGATTGAATCAATATCCACAGGACTTTCACAAGCCTTGTATTACCCACCTTCTTTTTTCACCCCCAAAACCAGCGGTGTGATACATTACATTTAATTAATTATGGTGCCGGAAAAAAATCCTGAAGCAAATTTTGGCAGCATTGGACATTGAATCATTTTCTTGAAATGTACTTTTAAGAATTTTTATCTGCTCTTGCTCTTTGCTATCAACAAAACCTTCAATCTAAAACATGCAAGGAAAGCAGGAAGAGAAGAGTTGGTTGGTTTGCACATACATAGGTTTTATCAGTTATTCAAAATGGTAGCCAGTTTAATGTTCCATTCAAAACTGTATAAATGCACATAATTTTCTCTATCATCATATGTCAGTTCCCAGTGAATGTTGTAGGTGTCACCAGAAGTCTGGCTTCCTTTTCTACACATACCCTACACAACATAACCTTTTTCTCTCTACCCTTCCTTATATTCCCTCTGCAGCACAGATGCCACTCAGTGGTAATAAATTGAAATAATGCTTTTGGGTATCCAAAATAATTAGGATAGACAGGGAGGAAGCTAACCACCAGCTTGCAAGAACACAAGCAAGTGGTCAGATAAGGAGACCCAAACTCATTGGTAGCCTCACATTGCAATCAACAAGGATATACATTCAGTTTTGCAGCTACTAAGATTGTTGGACGAGCAGGCACAAAACAGCCAGGGAAATGATTGAAGCCTGGGAAACGAGCCCCTTGTCAGTCAACAAGAATGCTGATTTATCACCAGCTAATCGGGTACTTAGAAGCAGCACAAGAAACAGTCAATGACTTAATAGCCATCCATCAACACACCAATCAACAAAAAAAGCCATACACAACCAGGTACCACATAAATACTACACATATAATAACCCAAAGCACACTCTCTACTAGAGAGAAGTTCTCTGATGATGGTTTCCAGCACGAGTCCAAAAGCTTGGCAGACTAAACCTCTGATCCTGGAGACCAACCCAGATTGGATCCTACAACATTATTCTGGGTCACATACTGTATATTTGCTTTGATTCATGCAAAATAATTAACTTTGAATAAAATCATATCTAAACGTCTCTTATAGCCAAATTATTTTCCCTTGTTGTTGTTCTACATCCTGATATTATTTGTTTGTGATTTTCTAATATGATAACCCCTTGGCACCAATGAAAAACTCAGGGCTAATTCATAGTTGAGAAGTTTTAGAGTTTATGGGAAAAGAGGCCCATACAGTCACAATTCCACTTACTGTAATCTTCCAAACATTTTAAACCTATAATAGAATAAAACAACAACATCAGAATAAAGAAACAATGATAAAGATGGATAAAGAAATAAAATAAGGGGGAGATTCACAGTATATTTTGGAAGAATACTGTAAATTTGTGAGATCATTCTAAGCTTTACTACTGTTGACTTTTTATATTCACTATTTATATCATGGATAGTTGCATTTGCCATTTTTCCAAAGAAAGCCTGCAGAGTCAGCTGCCAATTTTTCCTTCATAACTCTTGTTGCAATTCTTCATAGGACATCAGGACGTCTTGATGCCTTTCTAAACTTTATGCTGCAGTCTAAGGATGGATGTCTCCATTGCTTCATTAACCAAACTGGTTAGAGTCTTTAAATATTAAAAAATTCAGATTTGTATTGGAATCTTCCTCCTGCTCTTCTTCATCCAAACTTGACACCATCGACTCTCAGAGACCATCACCTTGTTCCTGATAATGAGAATGCAAGTGCTGATGAACATCCTTTGGTTGGTTGTCTTCAAATTTCTCAGAAGCCTGTTGGTGAGCACAAACAAGAATTCATTTGACCTCAGTAAGCTCACACTTACCGGTACTAGTTCAACACTAACGGTAGAAAAAAACCCCAGAGAAATAAATAAAAATCTCTGACTAAACTGTCCTTCAAGCAGCATTGATGTGTTTGTTTTGTTTCATCCAAAGGTTTCTTAATGGGAACCAGCATCACTGTATCATTTCCATGCATCATTTAAAGTTAGGTTTAAGTCAGCAGTACTGTATGCTCAACTGTAGCATGTGCAAACTGGGTAGCATGTTCAACAGTTTTGAAATGATGCTCAGTTAGCAGAGGTAATACAGTGTAGAGCAGGGGTGTCAAACTGGTGGCCAGTGGGCTGGATGCGTCATGTGCAGGCCACGCCCACCTGAGCTCCGTGAATGGGAAAAACATAGCAAAACATCACGTGACGGCAACATGATACAGTAAGTTTGACCCCCATGGTGTAGAGGATAAGGCATCAGGCTAGAAACTGGGAGACTGAGTTCTAGTCCTACCTTAGGCACAAAACCAGCTGCTGGCCTTGGGCCAGTCACTCTCTCAGCTCTATGAAGGAGGGAAAGGCAACACTACTTCTGGAAAAACATGGCAGGCAAACTGCAGGGAGTAGGCCAGGCAATCATAAGGAGTCAAAAACTAAGTCAAAGGCATAAAAAAGAAAATAAGATATTGATAGTTAATTGATGATTTAGCATCTTAAAGAAATTGTGGGAATAAGTTGTTTGCTGGTATGGGAAGATATCTTCTTGGGAGATGTTTTTTTCTCTTTCTTTTTTATTCCTGATATTACATATAGTATACATGTATGCATGCACGGTGTAATCATAATTTAGCAGGCACAAGAAGCTACCATTCACTTCTCAGAGGCCTTCCAGAAGTATTTAGTATTTGTTTCATTAAGATCAACGAAGATGTCAGCCTCACCTTCATTAAGAGTGTGTCTTCATAAAAGCCTGCAAACTGAAAAACATTTGCCTCAGCAATCATTGGGTCTCATCATGGATATTTTTCCATCCTCGTGGAAACTCAGTTTCTGAGCATCATGCTAGACAAATTGGTATACTAAAAATTTCTGGCAACAAATCAAATTCACATAAGGTATCTTCGGGTTCTGTTGAAGAAAGCTCTTGAACTGCAAGGAGATCAAATCAGTCAACTCTGACTGTTCAAAACGTCATTGATGTTGGGAAAGATTGAAAGCAAAAGGAGGCAGGGACAGCAAAGGATGAGATGGTTAGATAGTGGTATCAATGCGGTGGGCATGGGTTTACGGTTGAGGATTGGAGGGCTTAGCATGCTGTGATCCATAGGGTCACAGAGAGTTGGGCACAACAGAACAACATACTCATGTACAGTTGGGGCCCTGCTGTATAAGTAGGCAGGTCTGACTGAAGTAGCTGAAATGAGTTGCGTAGGGTCTCTTACAAAGTTAAAATTAAAGCAATAACAATGTTGTAAATGCACGATAAGATTGCTCTGCACTGTAATATGCCAAACAAAACATACATGATTATTAAAAGGCAAAAAAACAGCCTGGATAAAGCACTAGAAATATAATACACATGTGTCAAAGATATCTACTGGAGTAGATTTGTGAGGTCAGCCAAAACAGATTCTGACACATGACCAAAATTAGTAGTGAGCAGATTCAGCTTTCTCCAGCCAAAGATGCGTATAATAAAAATATTTATTTGTGAAAGATATATCTGAAAGTAACTTATTTCACGTTACAAAAATGTTTTCGGATAGCTGGGTTAAAAGAAAAAAGAAACTGATGCTGAGGAACTTGGGGAACAATTTTAAAGTCTGCATCATGGAAAATTTATATTTAAAAGGTGGCCTTCAAGGAAACTGGAATTTGGGGGAGCAACTATGTTCAGACACCAATTCACAAAATTCTGTACATTATAGAATGTGGCGGACAATAAATTATAAATGGGGAGGGAGGTGCCTCACTAAAATAGGTAATTCCCTGAATGTTTGAAAATGCATTCTTTCTGGTATGTCATTGGAAATGTTGAGATTCAAAGGGACAGAGAAAGAAAGAGCAGGATGGGTAAGAAAAATCCTGCAGGCAAATGCTTTGTTCATGCTTTCAAGCCTTCTCCAAATTAGTTGCTTTTTACAAAATTCAGAGGACATATTTTGTAAAGAGCAGTTATCAGTCATAGGAATTTAGGCTTTCTTCTGTCCTTAGGCCCTTAAGGAACATGGTCTATCGGCTTGATTAAACGAACTGAAAATTTATATGCTAAATAAAGGCTGCTATAATCAGACTTTGATTAGACATTTATGTGGCCCTATGGGCTGTGAAATATAGCCATCATATAAAGAGATAAATGTGGCTTCCACTCGAATTTGGCTGGAAAATGAATGAGCTCTTGTGTTGCTGGCATGTAGTTGAAATGAAGCATCCAAACCTCCAGAGTAGGTCCAGATATCCCAAGGAAATTTGGATGCCTGTCTAGAGAATTCTTAATTCCTTGGTCCTATTTCTCTCTTTAAAGAGACCATTGTTTCTTTGCTAGTGCAGGGAGGAAATTTGCCTGCAAAATTGTGTGATGATGGCTGAAGGAGGACACACAGCTGCAACAGAATTTCCAAAGCCTTGGGGTAGCATTTACAAATTAGCTACCCTTGTCTATCCAGATATTAATTTGCCATGTTTTCCCCTTGAGGTTTTGGACAGGGCTGACTTGTTTTGTGGTTAATTTTCTCTGTGATTGCTTGTCTTTTAAGATTAGGGCTACACTTTTTAAAAGTTACTAGAGCTTCTCAGGTTTGTGGCCTATTAGGGGAAGGATAATACAACTTCTTCCATGCTTCCCCACCACCCAGCAACTTCCAGAAAGCTTGTTCCACACAGTCAAAATGCCAAAACGAGAAAATCTCAACCAAATATAGAAGGTCTGGACAGTGCATGGTCACCTCCCCCTCCCCAGATATCTATCTATCTATCTATCTATCTATCTATCTATCTATCTATCTATCTATCTATCTATCTATCTATCTATCTA
>JANHZT010004340.1:0-15435 GCA_032468215.1 Stegonotus admiraltiensis | reverse complement strand
TGGACTGATGGGGTTTTGGTTTTTTAATGTATTTTAATATGCGTTTAATATGTATTTTAACATGCTTCTTATTTGGACTGAGATTGTATATCTTAATTGCTGTGAGCCACCCTGAGTCCTATGGAGATAGGGCGGCATACAAATCTAATTAAAATAAATAAAATAAATAAATAATTAGCAGACTGCCATGATTGGCTATATTTTTGGGGGGGAGGAAATAACATGACATAAATGACATATAAATTTCCGCTATTGAAATAAATGGGATTTAAAAATGTTTGATTTAGCATAGAAAGTGTCTTAGCTTTTTAAAAATATCTGCTTGTCAAGATTGTCTGCTCTGTCTTCAATAAAAAGGGGGAAGGAAAGTAGAACTACTAATTTAGTTCCTTTAGAAGGCATCTATTTTCAAACACATCAAATCCATCTGTCTCTGAAATGTAGGCCTTCATTCAGTATGTAATTTGATAAAGCACAAAAGAAAAGCCATGAAGTCGTCAGTAGAAAGAGAAGAGAAAAATTGGGGATTTATGTGCAGCAAATCTATTATTAAATGATTGAAGCAGTGAGTGGCTATCCCTCAATCAATGAGAAATGATGAGGATTTATCTGTTTAGAGAAAGGGGGCTCAACAATAGAAACAGGCAATGGAAGCAACTGTCCAAAAGTAAAGCAAACAGAGAAGCAAACTTAAAGAATGACGACCAGGAGCAAGTGTGTCACCAATGTGCTTTGAAAAATCCCAGAATGAAGCTCAAGATCCCAGAGGATCAGATGATATTCTCATCCATTCTTCTATTGTCCAAATCACTAGCTACACAAATGATATTGAGGAAAAATGTATTTTCTTGAACCATGATCTGAAGCAGTGGTGGGTTGCCCCCGGTTCACACCGGTTCTATAGAACCATTAGTAAAACCGGCGGGAGGCTCCACCCACTGACCCTGACATCATCAAAATGCTTCTGCGCATGCGTGGCCCTGCTGCGAACCGGTAGTAAAGGTAAGTAGAACCCACCCCTGATCTGAAGTATCACTATGATGAACTACTGGCATAAGAAGGGTTGTGCCTCAGAAGCTGTGGTAGAAATGTGTTTGGCCAAAGCATGACAAAATTGATTTGAACGACTTTAAATTGAATCCTGTTGAGGGTGGAAATGAAACTCCAAAGTAAGAAGGTTGAATAAAAAATTGTGGAAAGCAGTACAAGTGGACCCTCTGCATTCAGAAAAATCAGAAAGAACATTGACTCATCAAGCTTCATAGCCTTCACTGTCTATATGCTAACAATCACAGTACGGAAAATAAATTAAATCAGTAGTAGCAATAGCATTTAGATTTATATACCGTTTCACAGTGCTTTACAGCCCTAAGCAGTTTACAAAGTCAGCATATTCCCCCCAACAATCTGGGTCCTCATTTTACTGACCTCTAAAGGATGGAAGGTTGAGTCAACCTTGAACCAGTCGGGATTGAGCGCCTGGCAGTGAGCAGTGAATTAGCCTGCAATATTGCATTGTGCCACCACGGCTCAGTAATTATAGTGATGCTATGTAAAAGTATACTGTATCTTATGGCATATAGAGATAGAAACTGAACTGTGCTTTCTCCATTCCCATGATTTCCACTGACCTCCTAAATCACATTAGGTATACTGTTTAGCATCTCCATCAGCCACGGAGATCCAGACAGACATTAAAGGGCAAACTTTCTCTTATAATGTTGAGTTACAGAGCGACTCAATTTGCAACTTTTGTCCTAGTTTCATATACCATCCGTGAGACATCATTTCAGACTCTGCAGCTTGAGAAATATAAGAAACTGTCAGAGAGAGAAAACAGATGTCAGAGGGAGAATGGGAATCTCTGCCAAGTTTTGATCACCTTTACCTGCTACTCCCTTCAGCTCTACCTATGAGGGGAAGAAGTTGTCTAGTCCTGATCTATGGAGCAAGGAAGAAAGAAATGTCTCCTTTCTTTGCTGTAGGGCTTGTGTATGTGTTTAAATATTCAGAGTTAATTCCTCGTTTTAGCATCAGACTTGGGTTGATAGAGATTCATTTCAGTCCCTCTACCCAAAATGCCATGCACTCTTTTTGATATGAAGCACAGACAGATTTTTTTTTTTGCTAGCACCTCAACATTCACTAACCAGAGCCAAATGCAAATTTGGAACAAATTTAAAATTGCAGCATTTTGAGCCCAGGAATTTTATTTTATGTACAAGAAGTAAATAAAGTTTACAATCTTCTGACATTTTTTTCTTCTTCTTCATTACACTAAACTAATTTCTTCTAGTGATAAAATCCAGAGGTGCTTAAATTTCCTATTGTTGAAGGAATGGGAACCAGAAATCTTTGCTGATTTATTACAAATCGCTCAAAAGTCTACCAGCAGGGCTTCATCTTCTTTCTTCCCATTTGTTATTTATTTATTTGCGTGCTTGCTTGCTTGTTTAATACATGTTTATACCGTAATCATATGTTAAAACATTTGAAAGAATGTACACAATTAAAACGGAAAAGTAGAAAACAATGTTAGAATGCAACAAAGGGTATAAAAAGTAAACAGCCTCCCTATCATATCTAATTTGGTCTTAAAATCAGATATTTTAGCCACAAATGCACATTTTGCAAGGAGAAAAAAAAATCAGCTGTTCAACACTAAAGCAAATATACTTCTGCTTTCAATAAATATTAAGGTTTCTTTTTTGCAGAATGCATTGAAAGAGAAAATTGGAGACACAGAAAGCTGGTTAATATCAACTAAGGCCATAGTTGGATTAAACCTGGAACCGTTGGGTCTACCAATGACCTACAGCTTCTCTCTAAAAACCTTGAAGGAAGTATAAATTAACCCTACAGAATTTATTGCAGGGAATCCAGTCGCATTCTTAATAATTACAGTCTGACAGCAAAAAGACAGCACCACATGGTAAGAATTCAAGGATACAAACTTCTCTGACTCTTTCCACTGAATGGTGTTTTAAGGAGCTGTCTGCTTGAAATATGACTATTACTTGCATTATATTATTGATGCATTTGTTACATCAAAATAGCAGTAGCACTTAAACTTGTATGCTTCACAGTGCTTTACAGCCCTCTCTAAGCAGTTTACAGAGTCAGCATATTGTCCCCAACAATTTGGATCTGCATTTTACCAACCTCAGAAGGATGAAAGGCTGAGTCAGCCCTGAGCCAGTGAGAATCGAACTGCCGAACTGCTGGCAGTTGGCAGTCAATAGAATTAGCCTGCAATACTGCATTCTTACCACTGCGCCACCACAGCACTTCACAATACTGTACTCTATAGCAATGGTGACAAAGTGGCGATCTGTGGGCCAGATGTGTCACATGCAAGCTGCGCCTATCCCAGCTCTGCAAATGGGAAAAACATAGTGAAACATCATGTGACAGCAACATGACGCCACAAGTTTGACACCCGTGCTCTGTAGTATAGGTTTAAATAGATCTAATATGATTTATTCCTCTCATAAGAACATTTGACACCATTTTAGATGTTGTCTCCTTTCTGCTGGTCAGACAAAAGTCTCCTAAGCTAGCAGTAGACTTTTTCTGCTCCTTGCTTTACAGAAACCTAAATTGCAGTCACATGATTGTGGGATGCTGCAAATGGCCATAAATGTGGGCCAGTTGCCAAGTGCCCAAAATGCAATCATGTGACAGGGGGCACCCAATTTCAAAACTGGATTGCAAGTATCTCTGCAACTCTGTATGTCGCTGTAAGCTTATTCACATTTGCTTTCTTCTCTGACTACAGTTCTACAGTAGCTCAAGCATCATTTTCCCTGCCTAAACCCAACTTTTAAATATTAAATTCACCAGTTTTAAACATATTTTAAAGAAAAAATGATTATTTCAGAATTCTGTACACACTAGGCAGTCTTTCAATAAAACATTTAGCCTTTTACCAATGTGCAGGGCTAATGTTCCAACACTCGCTCATCTTTTTAAGACAAGCTGCATACGTTGGTCTTCCTCTGTCTGCATTTATGAAAGCTGAAAAGCTCTGTGCTCAATAATTGTGGTACAAAATGTTTGTGCATTATCTTCATCACTTCTGCCAAGCTGAAACAACCAGATTTTGGGGGAGCAATTAAGCTGCCCAATAAGATACATGTTTTGCTTCCCATAACATTTTTTTCACAAAATCATTTATATCAAAAAATGTTAAAAGTTTCTTTTTAAATGTTCATTGTTTGCAATACTACTGAGCACATTTATATTCCCAATACAGGAATTTAAAACTGTCCAGCCTATGGTGCTGTTTTTTCCATTTATCATTACATATCACTGTGATGACTGATTTCTGTTGATCAAACAAAAAACATGTGGTTCAACACGCCTGCTTGTTTTCCTGAAGCTTCTAGAAAAATTAATTCAAGGTAATTTGCAAGAACTATAATATGTACAGACAGTGCAAAGTAATCAAATAAGGATATAAGCTCATAGGCATACATAATTAAACACTAATCATAATAACTGATTATACTGTATTGTACTAAATGTCTATAGTACAAACTGAGAACAGAGATTATAATACACTAAATCCTCTGTACTTCCAGTTAGGTTTGACTTCCTTTATTCAATGTACTCTTCAAAATATCACTCAATTTTTAAATATATATTGGAAGTTTATCCTAAAGGTTTATTTGTGTTTTGAAGTCTAAAAAGCACACTGCAGGTTATTAATGAAGTTTTATGATGAGAAGGAAGCAATTATGTTCCTGTAACAAGATATACAGTAGAAGAATTTCCTGTTACACTATTAGAGGACGTATGTGTTTGGCAGGTTTATACTGGCAATAAATAAGTGGACTAGTGGGTATAACTCCAATTAGCACAGTATCAACTTATAAAAATAAACAGCCCTGCCTGGTTCTAAATGAGAAATCTATTCTATCTACTCTATTGATCAAGATCACATGCATGACTACACACGTGTCTCTGTGTGCTCAAATAAAAATATATGAATTAACACAAATTCTATTGAAATGCAGAAACAATCACATAACGAGAAATATAGCTTGAGAATTGTGGAAATATTTCTATAGGCAAAATTAAAATAAAGCCAAGATCAAGCAATTTCTAAATAAAATTGCTAGCTTGAGTGTGGGCTTTCATTAATCGTCCTAGAATCTTGTCTACCTAAAACTCAAAATAAATACAAGAAGCTGCTAGAAATTTCACCATCAATGATAATACTAAGGCCTGTGTTATGGTGTAAGGGTGTTGAAGCAATATGACAGAAACCTTCAAGGCTGAGAAATGAGAGGGGGGGGGCATAGATACATACATACAATATATAGCATGGCTTGGTGGGCATGGCAGGGGAAGGATATTGCAAAATCTCCATTCCCATCCCACTTTGAGGCCAGCCAGAGGTGGTATTTGCTGGTTCTCCGAACTACTCAAAATTTCTGCTGCCGGTTCTCCAGAACCTGTCAGAACCTGCTGGATTTCACCCCTGCTTTTAACCTGATGTCCACTACTGCCTTTGGAACAGACAGATAGTTTAACCACAATACTGTTTGTACCATTGTTGTAATCTCCATATTGAGGATGAGGGTTAAACTCAGTCTACTAAGTCCATTATCTGAATTAATAGGGCAGTTTCTCCAAGCAGCCCATTCTTAATTCAGAATTTAGAGTGAATAATAAACTCAGAATGCATTTCTTAAACAACCTATGACTGAAGTCCCAAAACACAAGGAAGCATAATTAACATTCAGTTCCTATTATACAATCACTAGGAAGATTCCTCTAATCACAGTGAGTACATCTTTCAAAAATAAAAGAGAAATCTGAAAAAAAGAGGTTAAAAATCCACATTGTCCTCCATGAATAAATTCTTCAACAATGATTTTCAGTCTATATTTCAAAATCGCTTCATGATTTACTGTTTACCAGCTAATTTTGATGAAGTACTTTCTTCCCCTTTAATACATTGTGTGGGTAGTATAACTTTTTGCTGGAGTTGTGTGCAGTCAACATTAGGCTGTTCCCAAATACCATGTGGATTCACTACAGATTCTTAAATGAGTAACAAATAAATCTAGCCTGTTGCCTATGTGTCTCCCTCCCCCTCAATTCCTATCCAAAAGAGTCAAAGGATTAATACATTTCTTTGATGTCATTTTAAATCAACTCCTATGGACATTGAGAAGAAAGAAGCATTATATTCCTCATAGTTAACAAATTAGCCAAAGCTAATTCTGTTTCAGCATCGCTAATAATACTTATTGAGGAGACTTTTGACTGTTATTTGATTTTCAGGTGTTATATAGATGCATGTTGTCCGGTTTAGGCCTGTAAATGGAAATTATATTTGCTGATAGGATGACCTATATGGGGTCCTGCTAAACAACTTGCTCAAACTGAAAAAGCTATTTGGATAAGCAGTGAAATGTTTCAATCCAACAAAAAAAAAGTTCACTTGCATTGACTCAACTTCCAGATGAGCAGGTGGCAGTTGAGACAGGTGACCCTAGGCATTGGAGGTTGAAGAAAAAAGAGGATTTAGAAATAATGCAAATAGAAACAGAATAGAGGTAGAGATGGCACACTTATTCTAGGTTCCATAGATGTAGCTTCTTTTCTTTTCTTGATTTCCTCTTGTTTAATATTATTTGAAGAGGTAGGCAGCCAGGAAAAGTGGTAGAGTGGAGAGAAATAGGCTTTGAGATATGAGAAATATGGATGAAAATAAAGAACTGTTTTGGAAGTGAGTGAACAGGATTAAACAAGGAGGGTTCAAGAGTGAATTGAGATATGGGAAGTATCTCAATTTCTTAACCATTTCAATAGAATTTTAGGTTCCTAGAAAACGAAGTATTTTTCCATTCATTCTTGGATTTTTTGAAAATTTACCGTATTTTTCAGAGTATAAGACGTACCCTTTTCCCCAAAAAAAGAGGGTGAAAATCTGGGTTCATCTTATACTCTGAATGTATCCCTGCCCAGCTTCTCAAACAGAGGTTTCAGAGGCTGAAAAAAGCATCAGAAATGAAGCTTCAGAAAAGAAGCCCCCAAACAGATCTTCAGAAAAAAAGCCCCCAAACAGAGCTTTTTTTCTGAAGCTCTGTTTCGGAGGCTTTCAGAGACAGGAAAAAAAGTTTTTTCTGAAACAGAGTTTCAGAAGTTTCAGAGGCAGGGAAAAAAAAGCAAGGCACGGAGCTCACAACCAAGGAACCTGTTGCTAAAATTCACCTCTGAGAACAGCTGATTAGGGTATTCTGGGAGGCCGATCTACCTGCCAATCAGCTCTTTTCTTATTTTCCTCTCTAAAAACCAAGGACCGTCTTATACTCTGGTGTGTCTTATACTCCGAAAATACAGTAAGTTGTTGAATTAATAAGGCAAAAAATAGAAAATCGAAGACATAGCCAATTACAAGAGCAAGATTGCCTCATGCATAATCATTCAGCAAGCATAAACTTGAGCAAGTGACTTGAAACCTTTGTGAAACAGTTTGCACACTGAGTATGATCCAAAATGGGGATGTTGGATTAGTATTCCATTTTGTAGCTGAACAAGGAAAAGTAATTATGTGTAAGTATGTACACAATTATGTGTAATTATGTGTAAGATATACATGATGTTCTTTTTGAAAATAGCACATAAACTTGTTAGACACGCTTTGGATCAATTAATTTTATGCCCCAAATGAAGAATATTATTCTGATGGCAGAGTCCATGGGCATTTGGGATTTAAGCAAGGTTTGGATGGTTAACTTCTAAGAACATCACCCAAAACCTTAGACTGGTTCATATTCATGTTTCTGCATCATGACCCAGATAAGAACACACACACACACAAATATTATTTCTTAACTTTTCTGAGCATATATATATATATATGGAGACATATTTCTGAGCATATATGTAAATGGAGACATTTTGCTTCTTATCCAAGCAGCTCCTTCAGTGAACTGAAGAAGCTTCTTGGATGAGAAGCGAAACATTTTCAAGGAAAAAACAAAGTAAAGTCTAGTTGCCTTTTGAAAAAGCCTCTTTGGGATCACCTGAGCACAAATCTGTGTGGTTTTCCTGACACTTCAGGTAGATCACATGGAATCCACACTGACTAAATACCACTAAAGGATTAGCATTCCCTTCTGACTTGAAAGGGGGAAGGGGAATCCAAGGGAGGGAGGGGGCTAAGGGTGTGTAGAAAGAAAAGTATTATGACCTCTTTAGGTTACCTGGATACAGTTTCTTCAGTTGGTATCTTTTCCTTTGAAGTATTTGTGGGCGGAGCCTTGGAGGGTATAAAAGCTTGAGTGGATCAAGTCTTTGTTAAGGTGGAGATAGAAGCCTAGTGGAGAGAAAGATAGAAGCTTTGTGTGAAGACAGGGAGAGAGAGATATCTCGCTTAAGAGAGATATTTTTAGGTGACCAGGACTTGGTTTCTTATCTTGGTTTTGTTTTCCTGCTTTGAGTTTTTACCTGGTTGGCCTTGGAGGGTATAAAAACAGAGTGGCTCAAGGAGTAGTCAAAAGGAAAACTGGGAATAGGGTGAAGGAAGAAGTATTGAAATCTATTTAAGTTACAGGATATATTGTATAATTAAACGAGGGTTATGTTCTATTTTAGGCCATGGGGCTTTCCCTAGCTGTGATATAACAATATTTTTTTTTCTTTCTTCTTGTTGGGTGGATACACAGGATACACATTTTGAATGGTGGTTAAACGAACGATCATGGATAGGACATTTATGATTGGTTGTTTAACCATCATTTAACCCACAATAAAGGTACTTAGGACCTGGATTCAAAATTATGGCTGCTGCAGTTCCCCTGCCGTTGTTCACCCTTATGACCAACTTCAGGGACACTGCAGTATCCCCCCCCCACCCCATCCTGCTGGGTCCCATCAGGCCTTGGCCATTCAGCCATGCAAGGGAGCCTAAAGAAGCTACCGGAACATGGAAGACAATTACAGCCTGTAGGACGAGGCCTACTTCCCATCCAGCCACCCAAGGTGCTTTTAGGCCTCAGCCTACTACTCGGTCAATGCCAGGGCCCAACAGCAAACACCCGACTCAACTTACCTTTTGCAGAAACACCCATCTGATGCGGTGCAATAAGTGGCTCAGTTTTCTTTACAGAGGCCTCCCGCCTCATGGCAACTCCTGCTGTTGTCCTAGCAAGCAGTACTTCTTGCGAGACTGTAGGAGGGTCTTTTGTTTTAGGGAGGCTCTGTTTGTGGCGTTTGTGGCGCCTCCTTGGGTTGGGTTGGGTTGGGTTGGGTTGGGATGAAAAGTAGGCCGAGGCCCACAGGCTGCAACTGACATCCATGTGCCAGTTGGTGGTTTAAGCTCCCATGTGTGGCTGAGCAGGACGAAGCCTGGGGAAACATGAAGGACAGTGGGAGGCCTTGGCAGGCCCTGAGTTTATAACTATTTACAGGTCCACAAGGGGAGGAGAATTTATCAGATTTTTTAAAAATTATTTTTCTTTTCAGAATCCAGCCAGAGTGGATTTTTTAATATGTTTAATGTTGCATGTTTGGGTCATTTTTTTCCCCTTTTTCATGTACATATTTTCTTTCTTTTTTTTTTCATTGTTTTGTCGTTACTGTTGGATATATGTCTATTTCTGTTTTGTTTTCTTGTATTTTATTCCTATTGATAAAACATAATAAATATATATACATGAGAAGTAGGCCTGAGGCCTACAGCTGTAACTGCCCTCCATGTACTGGTTGCTTCTGCTGACTGGCTTTAGACTCCCTTGCCTGACTGAATAACTGACTTGGGATCAGGATGAGGCCTGAGGAACCTCAAGAGACAGGGAACAGATCACTGGGTACTATGAGCCTGCACTAGACCTCCAAGGCTTCTGCCACCCCTGAGGCACCCGGTGCTTCACTTAATAACCTGCATGATCATTTAGTGATTGCATTGGGGAGAGCAGGGATGAGGGCGGTTATTTGGTGAGACGCTTCACTTAGCAGCCATTTTGACATTGACCATAATGGGCAGTCATATCTCTAGGGCTACCTGTAAAGGAAAGATGGGGTAGAAATGGAGCAAAAGCAAAATTAGAGCCACTTGTTTCTATACTGCTCTAAGGGAAAAATGTTCAAAGTATGATGACCAACAACTAACAGCTGCAAGTATGATTAAATCATTTCTGTTAGAGTGATTTAAAATTTTCCTTACTTTCCCCACCCTTTTTCTGTTTCAGAAATGGATGAAACTGAGCTCATAAGACCAACAAGAACCACTGATGGCATTAACTTTCTATCAAAGCCATGGATGGTCACCTTGCTGATCATAGGACTCTATGTCTCCATTGGCACTTTTATTGGTTTGCGCCAGTGCTGGTAAGTTCTTCATTGTGGAAAAGATTCATTTTGTGGACAAATACATTCTTCAAGTGAGCATCTTTCTCAAGGGGGCTTCTGTCTGAGCCAAAGTGGTCCTGCTAATTTCTAAGGGAATAGTGTCACCAAGAATCAGGAGCCCTGGGGCAATGAAAACTCTAGGTCCACTATTTATTACAAATAATAATAACTCTTATTATTAGTGTTAAGAAAATAATATATACATTAGTTATATTTTACTTTCTTTTTGTTTTTCAATCTCCAGCAAAAGGTACTGCCAGAATAGTGTGGCACCAGGGCAGCCAGACACTTCTGACAAAACCACCCGTGTGGAGGACTTGGAGGCTGCAGTCCTCCCCTATAACCTGCCAGATAACTGGAATGCAAATATAAATATTCTAAATGACATGAGTATCAGTTTCAGAAGAATGTCAGATATACTTCCATCCTCACCTCTCTAATATCTGGTAATCGTTTAAATTAATTTGATTGCCAGATTTTCTTTATTTTTTGTTCCTTGATTATTTTAAGATATTAAATTATTATTTAAATATTAGATGTGCTCCTGTGTCATGGTGCAGAACACAGAAGGTGGGAATGAGTACTTTGTCCTAAAATATTATTTTATTTTTTCTCGTGGATATAAAGGAAAGGTGGGATAGAAATGGAGCATTTAGTTTAAGATCCACTATTTTATTACAAATAATAATAACCCTTATTATTACTGTTAAAAAATAATGTATAAGTTAATAGTATTTTATTCACCTTTTGTTCTTAGATACCCAGGAAAAGCTCTTGCATTGGGAGAGTGTTGCCACAACAGTAATCCACCTCCCATAAGACCACCAAGATAGAAGACAGTATGGCTGAAATAAAAATCGGAATTTAAATAAGATTTGATTTGACAAAAACTTCAAGACTTCTCTCAATATCTATATAGTATTTGGTAATTTTTAATATTAATTCAGTTGCCAGAGTTTGTTAGTTTTTGTTTCTTGCTTATTTATTGTTGTTGTTTTTTATTATTATTATTATTATTATTATTATTATTATTATTATTATTACAATACTAAATCAGAGGTGGGTTTCAGCAGGTTCTGATCAGTTCTGGAGAACCCGTAGCAGAAATTATCAGTAGTTCAGAGAACTGGTAAATACTACCTCTGACTGGCCCCACCCCCATCTATTCTCTGCCTCTCGAGTCCCAGCTGATTGAGAAAAAATGGGGATTTTGTAGTAATCTTCCCCTGGAGTGGGGAAGGAATAGAGATTTTACAGTATCCTTCCCCTGCCACACCCACCAAGGCATGCCCACCAAGCCATGCCATGCCCAGCAAGCCACACCCACAGAACCGGTAGTAAACAAATTTGAAACCCACCACTGTGCTAAATGTGTTCCTGTTATGGTCTAGGACTCAAGACAACTCAACGTCCTTGAGGAAGAAATCCTAGCAGAACTGTGGAATGTCAGCCTCAGGAGACACAAAGCTGAGAATGAGGCTGATCAAAGATCAGCAACAACTGCAGCAGTCAGTTGATGTTGATGTTGATGTTGATGATGATGATGATGATGCCAGCACTCCTAGTTGTTGTACTCTGTGAGTAGAGTGAAGACTGAGCAACGTTGTTCTATTAGGCTTCTCTCCAAGAAATCTTTCTAGTAATTGTACATAGGAAAACTATTGCCCATTCATAAAGTATCTCCCTATTGAAATTTCAAAATTATTTTTTTGGTCTTTTCTTAATTTATATGCTTTCTGGTTTACTCACAAATTCAAAATTATTTTGCTTGGTATAGATCTTCGTTTCTATTCCTTTTACTGCTGACATAGATAACTGACCTTCTAAAAGTTTAATCTGACTTGAAATACTTTTCTAGCAATTCTTTCTTTTTTCTTAAATGTCAAAATAGTTTGCACTTTCCCTTTTTCAGTTCAGTATGTTATTGTATGTTTGAAGTTTAATATACAATTAAGATCATGGTTTTTCTTTTGGGATTGATAAAAGTTGAAAAAAAATTCCTGGAACTTTATTTTCATATAAGATAACTGCAACAAGATTATTGTACAGGTAGCCCACCATTTAAAACTACAATTGGCCTCGAATCTCAGTTGTTGAGTGAAGTGGCCATTAAGTGAAATGCCACATTACCATTTTACCCTAACCCTACCAGAGAGAACAATCATGAGAGCAATGGAATTTGCTGATGTTAAGGCTGGTTTTACAGTCTGTTTCTCCAGTGCACTGATGGGTTTCTGGAAAGGAAATCCCTTGGCGTCCTGGAGGAATGGATCTCAAATCAGGCAAAAATACTGGTGAACAACATTATTCCAGAAGGCACAGAACACTGGCATTTGCCAGCATTTTCTTCTCCAGAAGAGGGTAGACAGGGTTCACTAATATGCTAGCAAATGTCAGTATTATAAAAGGTCCAGAACTTTGACTTTTGTTGATGTTTTCCTCTCCAGATTAGCAGAAACATGGTGTTCATTAAAACACTAACAAATATCAGTGTTCTGAAAAAAACCCCAGAATGCTAGTGTTCATTAGCTTTTCTCCAGATTTGAGGTCTGTTCCACCAACACGTGGATGGATTTCCCATTGCACCATGGAGGTGAGGGGAAATCCCTCAGCCTGCTGAGATAACAGATCTCAAATCTAACATCCTCTCCACTCACAACATTCCTTGCCTATTTCCCCATTGATTTTCTGGAGAAGCCAGTAGAGAAGATTATAAATGGCAATCACATGATTGCAGGGCACTTGGCAACCAATCGTAAATGTAAACAGGTTGCCACCTGAAATGAAGTCATGTGACTGTGGAATCTGCCAAGATGTTTTATGGTGGTTGGAAGTGCTTTATGTGCCATATAGCACCTGTTCTAAGGCTATCAGAACTGCAAATGGTTGTTGGAAAATCAGTCATAAATTGAGGATTACCTGCACACATAAGAATGGAAGGATTCAGCACTACCCACAGTTTGGTTGACAAAGGTGATGGAAATGCTGAGATGGCTAAATTGTCCTCTGATCACAGAAAAGACAAAATCTACTTTATTGCTGACTTATAAGCAACAATATACTGGAGAATTTGGCATTAAGTTCAAATATTATACTTTTTTATGATAAAAACAATTTAATACTCTCCGTATGGTGTCTTTTACTAAGGTTCTATTGAATAATAATTTTATAGACTCATTAATTATCTGTTCATTTCTACTTACAATTTTCTGGAAATATATGTATTTAAAATAAAATAAAAAGTATTAAAAGACTAAAAAACAAGCACAAAGTATTGTTAATGTACTTCTTAAAATAAGAAAATGAATATCAATATTTGTATCTTTATATATACTGCAGTATTATTAAATAAACTTTTATAAGTTAAAAAAATCATTTATTCAATGGGAAAAAAGGAGCTGGGTGGATGGAGAGATATTTGGATCTAGTTAAATGGATGTGCTTTCTTCAATTGGTTTTATTTTAATTTTGGGGGTTTGTTTCCCATTGGAATTATGAGCTGGGACATTTAGTTAATTAATTAAATTTATATGCCTCCCATCTCACTGTCAAGCAACTCTATGCAGGAAGGAAGGATTAAACATCTCATGCTTTCATAAATTCATCTCAAGGCATCCAGGTACTGAGACTTTAAATCATGTATTTTGAGACATATGTACTTTGGTCCCTATCATCCCCAATGTTATACCTGCTTGGGAGATAATGGCTTGGAGTCCACAGTCACATCTGCATCCTGCTGTTGAGTCAGGACTCAGGACCATCCTGTTCAAAGTGAAGTGGAGTAGCCAGTATGCCCAGTTACAACCTGCCTCTTGCCAGGTATCCTTTGGAGCCAAAGGTCCTACATCAGCATCCCAAACATAAACATATAATGGAACAGAAAGATCTACTGAAATCACAAAGCAAGTTTTCAGTCAAGGTTCACCAGCTTTCAGAACTGAAGTTTTTTTTTAAAGGTTATAGAAATGTGTGTGTGGGGGGGTGAGGTATCCATTGGAAAAAGGACAGTGTCAAAATCCCAAAATAAAACAAAAGTTACACATTTATAAGAAGTGAAATGAAGGAATGACAAGCATTGAATGTGTCTGATTCTAAAAAAATTGATTCTCAAAAAGTTACAAAATAACTACAGTGACCATTTTTTCTTGAAAAAAATTAAAGGACAAGACAGGAAAAGGGGCACATGTAAAAGAGCTTCATATCAATAATTTTTTGTCTATGTTTATAACTTTGTTTTACAGATTTATTTTTAAAAGAATTTAGTGTCCATATTTTTCACATGCACTAAATGACCCACAGCCAGGTGTTCGATCCTGACCAGCTCAGGGTTGACTTAGCCTTTCCACCTTCCAAGGTCAATAAAATGAAGACCCAGATTGTTGGGGAAAATGTGCTGACATTGTAAACTGCTCAAAGAGTAGTAGTATATAGGCGTAAGTGCTATTGCTATTGCTACTGCTACTGCAACCCAGGGATCCTTGTTTTTAAAGCTTGTGAAAGAAGCCACATTTTCTCATTGCCCCAAGCAAAGCCCATTGATAATATCCCTCAATGGAAGTAAAATTTTCATGTGAGATGGAAACAAATCTGGTATCAAATGATATCTTGAAGCCAAATTTTTAAACTTTAATCAACATGCCAAAAAAAAAACCCCACTATTTTTCTAACAATGCAGATTGAAGTCAAACAGGGCAGCAAGGACCATTACAAAAAAATCCAACTAAGGTAGAATGTGGCAAAGAAAGATGTACGGGCATGATAGCCGTTGGGGGGTGGGGTGTTTCTGTGATGCCCTCTTTCTTTGGTGCCTGAAGCTTATTTTGCTTAATAGTTTCAGCCTTTCAAGGTAGTCCAGACTAGGAAACCAAAGTCACAATATCAGTTTCATTATAAAGTTATTGTCAGACACAAACTCCCAGACCTGTAGATGAAGTGTTCAATTCAGGGGTGAAATCCAGCAGGTTCTGACAGGTTTTGGAGAACCGGTAGTGGAAATTTTGAGTAGTTCAGAGAACTGGCAAATACCGCCTCTGGCTGGCCCCAGAGTGGGGTGGGAATGGAGATTTT
>JANHZT010004339.1:91286-103114 GCA_032468215.1 Stegonotus admiraltiensis | reverse complement strand
CCGCATTCTGGACCAGCTGGAGCCTCCGGGTGCTCCCCAAGGGGAGCCCCATGTAGAGAGCATTACAGTAGTCCAGGTGGGAACATCCTTAAACTTTGCTTCTATTCTCTAACCAGTTGTACCATATATTCCAAATGAAATAATATTCAGTTTCTCTTCTTTCTTTTATTTCCATTGTCAGCCTATCCATCTCAGCACATTCTAGCATTTTCCTTATTACCATTCCATCAGAAGGTATACTTTTATTTTTCCAATTTTGCGTGTAAACAATTCTGGCCGCTGTTATTATATGTAGCATTATATATTCGTTTTTTTAAATTATAGTTCCCTATTAATATACTTAATAAAATAACTCCAGTTTTACATCTATTTGCAGTTTGGTAATTTCCTCTACCCACTTTCTTATCTTTATCCAATATTTCTTTGCTTCTGGGCATGTCCACCACATGTGGTAGTATGTTCCTTGTTTCTGTTTACATTTCCAACATTCCACTGCTCTGTTTGGGAACATTTTTGCTAATCTTGCTGGGGGCAAATGCCAACGGTAAAACATTTTATATAAATATTCTTTGTATGCCACTGACATTGTCAGTTTATAATTTTTTCTCACAGTTTTTCCCAGTTCTCTAATTCTATGGTGTAGCTGAAATTTGTTGCCCAGGTTATCATAGTTTCTTTAACTATTTCTTCTCCCATTTTGAATCTCTCAGTACATAATTATATGGTTTTTTTATCATTTTTCCCTCCATCCCCTGTAGTATTTTATCCAGCTCTTGTTGTTTCCTATAGAAACCATCTTTTTCTACGTCTTTTTTGTATCTTGACTGGATTTGCAAGTAAGGCCACCTATCTTTGTCAGTTCCCTTGTTTTTTAATTCTTGATTCATTTTTAATTTTCCTTGGTCATCTAATACGTATTTGTATCTTACTATTTTGTCTAAGTCATTTGGCTATATTAGTGCTTCCATACTTGATAGCAGACCGGTATTTTATTGTAGTGGTTCTTCTTTATTTTCCCCCATATTATGCTATAATTCATTATGAATGCTGAGAAACTGTGATGTGGTCAGGCCTCCTGTAATTACCATCATAACTGTATTTTAAAGTGTACATTTTTTGTAAATCTTTCTCAGCACAAGGACATAATCTGTCTGTTTACCTGACAATGCGTGATAAAGGTATGAAAGTCATGCCTGATTTAAAATATTGATGAAGGACTAGCTAATTGAGTACAAGTGAATATTAAAATGAAAACTGGAGAATGTTGTACTTAAAATCCTGCTGATTATATTAATGTGGATGCTAATGAAGAAGGAAAAATGTTTGTCATTTGGTGTTAAAATTTAAAGCTGTTACTATATCGATTAATAATACTTTTTATCTTTTTGAAAGAGGTTGTTGCTGCACAATAATTGCTGATTGACGTGATTGTTCATGCTGTCTGATATGCTGTTAAACATTGTGCCATCAAATTGGAAAAGTTTTATAGAAATAATTAATACATTTAAAGTAGAACAGAAAGCAATTAATGTCATATAAACTTATGCCCACTGAGATAAGCGGTGCTGTTACAAATTTCATTATTTCTTCTCATCTTATTTTATGCTGAATTCTGGGCTTTATTGCCAAATACCTGACAGCCAGATTGGAAACAAGCCACAACTGTCAAAGTATAACAACTCTGACTATTTCAATCTGCTACGTTATAATGTTCCTCTTGGAAATTTAATGAGGAATGTGTACTCAGACAGAATCTTTGCATAAGAGGAATGGATTGCATTTAATTGTCCTTATTAAAAATAAGAAAGGGAATTTCTTTTTCATTCTTTACCCTAGTCATATGCAAGACATATTATCTTGGTTGTGTGAATGTTTATAAGAAAACGGGAGCACAAGTGTATTCTTTGTAAATGAAATAGGAAAAGGAAAGGTCATGCAAATACCTTAGAGTGCTACTTTAGCATGGCATAAGTCATATCTTATCAGTAATTCCCAAGGTGAAAACTTCACATGTTATAAATTGTTATAAAATGTAGGATTCTTTGGCAAGAGCCAGTACAAGAATGTCATCTTGCATATTGGTAAAGATAAGTAAACTCACACTTGTAAAAGATGAAAATACCATTCTGTTACAGCAATATACACAAGTCATATTTTCAGGGGTTCCATAGCCCTAAGTGGGAAGGAAGTTATCAAGAAATGCAAACATTGGCCAAGTTTCCCAGGGTATCATTTTAACTTTTTCAAATGCCTGTGAAAGCTTTTCTAGAAATATGTGGAATGCTCATATCATTTTCTAGCAAAAGAAGTTATGTGTTGATGCTGGAAAAATTGTAACAACTTATCTTCATTCCTTAAAAGCGGCATGTCAATACTAGTCATATTTAATAAAATAAGTCCACAGTAGTTATTGATCTTTTCTCCTGTTTTCTTTTGGTTTTGGAGAAAAATCAGTGCGTTTGAAAGAAAAATAAATAAGGACTTTATAATCAATGAGAAATTACTGAATGTAATTTCTAGATTATAATAGCAACACATGCATATCTGAATATTATTTTTGATTTTTTTTCTTATTCTGGTCGCACTTGTTAAATCAGACAAAGCAAAAAGTATAACATTTTTAATGTTATACTCTTGGAAGAGCTCTGGCCTTCTGTACATAAGTCAGCAGCCCTACATATGATCTTCAAATTACATATGATTTTGAAAGTAGAAATAATTTGAAAACCATCTCATGAAGTACAATTGATATTTTCTATAGTTTGCTGTGGAATTTAAATGGTAAAAACAGATTTTCTGATAAACTCATAAGGTTATAGTTTATGCTAACGTTTCCTGAAATTCAGTGGGGAAAGCAGTAGGGAATGTTGCAAGCTGCTGCTGCCTGCTGAGAGGACTTCCTCTCGGGTCTGGGGGCTGCTTGCCAAGGAGAGCTCAATCCTTGGTCAGATCCCAAACATCTGTGTTCTGTTCCCAGTGTCTGCCAGAACAGTTCCCTTCCACACAGAGAGGGGAGCTGTATTCTGCAGGCAGCTCTTTCAGTCTGGTCCATTATCCAACCCAATAGTTCACTTAATGACTACAACCAGAAGTGCCAGGATTGTAGTCCTTGAACAAAGTTGACATGAGAATGTCTTGCTGAATGATTACCTCACTCAATGACTGAGATTCCAGTACCAGTTGTAAGTATAAGTCAAGAATTACCTGTACAGATTTTATTACAAACACGTTTCACTAAATTTAGGAAACTTGTCTCCCTCAAAAGGTCACATAGCTTTGTATCTTTAACTGCTTATGAAAAACCAAATTATTTTGACCATGCAGCAAAAATCTGCATAGGTTTTGAGTTGGGTACAGAGCTTCCATTTCCCCACTGTCAGTGGAAGTTATAAATCTTTAAATCAACAATGTAAGATACAAATTCTGAAAACTTTTAACTGCTTTCCATTGGAAATTCTGGAAATAAGTTAGGATCCTCTCAGATTAAGAAGAATAGAATTAGAGCTGAAATTATTTTGATTCATGGTTTAGTGTACTCCTACCACCCTAAAAGGGAAACGGTGGCTCAGTGGCTAAGACAATGAGTTTGTTGATCAAAAGGTCGGCAGTTCAGTGGTTTGAACCCCTAGCGCTGCATAACAGGGTGAGCTTCCATTACTTGTCCGGGCTTCGGCCAATCTAGCAGTTTGAAAGCACATAAAAAATGCAAGTAGAAAAATAGGAACCACTTCGGTGGGAAGGTAACAGAACTTCATGCACCTTTGGCATTGAGACATGCTGGCCACATGACCACAGAGACGTCTTCGGACAGCACTGGCTCTTCGCCTTAGAAACGGAGATGAGCTCCACCCCCTAGAGCCAGAAATGACTAGCATGCATGTGCGGGGGAACCTTTACCTTACCACCCTATAAAAAAAAACTTGAAAATTTTTATTAAAAATAGGTCTGCAATACACAGAATCTGAAATGCAGCTATAAAAGAGATAAGGTTCACGATAAAAATTATATAAACTGTATTCTATTTTCTTTCCAGAGGATCAAATTCCACGTGGTTTTCCCACCATTGATATGGGACCACAGTTAAAGGTGGTTGAGCGCACTCGAACAGCCACTATGTTATGTGCAGCCAGCGGCAATCCTGATCCAGAAATAACATGGTTCAAAGATTTTTTACCTGTAGATACGAGCAACAACAATGGGCGCATTAAGCAATTACGATCAGGTAAGGTATTGTTACTGTTTTCAGTAATGCCTTAAATAATTCTTTCCTGGATTTTATTTTTGTTATTTCTGTTCTTTTTCCTTATTTGTGTGTTTGTTTTATTTTTTGGGTTGTGATTTATTCCCTTCTCTTTTTTATGTTGTTGAGAGTGTTGTCCATGTCTGTGTTGTAGCCATAGTCTGTTCCCAGAATTTCCATAGTCTGTCTCCAGAATGTTTTGCAGCTTCTGTTTATTCCACATTGCTCACTGCTGTGACTGTAGTTTCAATTTTTTGTTGTTTTCTTTACTGCTTTTCAGCAGTATTTGACAGATCCATTTTCTCTTCTACCTTTACCTCTCATTATTATTATTATTACCATCGGCATTGGACTTCAGGATATGCAAAGAGTACCAATGATTATCCTCATCCAACCCAAATTTGTCATTTTTGATGTTTAAAATACTATATAACAATTGTGTTTTGTGAATTGTTTTCAATATTTGAAATTCACCAAAGATTAATAGCCAGTTGGGACATACCTTCCTACCATTCACTGATACATGAAACACATTACTTTTTTTCTTGTATACTATTTTTAACCAACATTTTTTAAAAAACCAAACAAAGTGCTTCTGCAACGATAATAACTATCCTTGGGCTATCCTTTGAAAGGAGAGATTATTATTGTTATGATGATGAAGATGATTACTATGAATTGGCTAAAAGTTTTCTGATGTATCTAGCCACAGTAGTGATTCTGGAACCTCCTTAGTATTTCAGTATCTGGATCTACAGAAGCCTGCTTTTCGTGTAGAGTCCAGCTTTAGCAGCTCTTTTTCTTTCCCTGTTTCCCTACCAGATGGATTCCCTCATCATCCTCATGCAGCTTCATAATAATATAACTAATGTTTATAAGTTGTATGCTTTCCCCCATATAAAATATATCATATAAGGGATGGGAAATGTAACAAGCTGCTTACTTCAGAAATAATAATGCTATAAAATCAGGTGATTCCCAGAACATTTACCTTTCTGATCTGTGATGATGTTAAGCCGTCTTGTTACCAACTTCTATGCTTGTTATCAGCAAAATTGTGTAGAGTAAACCTCTTTTAATGTAAAACTAGAAGTGATTTTCACCTGTGACATAGATTCTTTAATATATAAAGCGTTAACTTGAAAGATTTTGTACCAAATTATAAGGAATATAATAATATTTTTATGCTGTCTCTCTTCTCTCCGTATTTAAATCTCCAGAATCTATTGGTAAGTGCTTAGTTCTGAAGCGCACTTCACCCCCCACTAATTTTCATATGCAGAATACTATAATTATGGTATTATAATGCTTATTATTACTCTTAAAATGCATGGCATGCATTTTACTAACAGGGTAGTCACCAGACATGTGATAGTAGTGCACACACAATCCTTCACAGAAATGTTGTTGTATAGAAACTCACAGTGAGAAAGAACAAAACACAAATGTCACGTAGATATAGCAGAGTAAGTGAAAAAAAGAATCCAAAATAAACTCAGTGTTTATTTTTATATAGTCTTTAGTATAAACTCTTCCCCCATTTTTCTGTTTCTGTTTTTCTCTCTCTTTCTCCAGTATCTCTCCCTCTTTTTCTTCCCGGTTTCACTTCGTAAACTGTTATGATTAATTGTAGAATTATAAAGACTTTTTTAGGCTTTCAGACATATATAAGATATTTTATTCCTCAATTATTCCAAGTGTAAGTTTTGTATGAATGAAGGAACTCCCCTGCCCTTGTCACCTCACCCCACTTCCAAAGATGATGGCTTCCCCATTTTGGTATACTATTTCTTATAATCTAATTATTATGCCTAAATATATTCCTGTTTTGACAGTATAAAACAAGATTCCTTTAAGTCCTTATTTAATTCTGTAACTCTAATTTGATTCTTCTTCCAAAGCCCTAGCCTCCTTCTTCTCGTACTAATGCTTCTTCTTTCTAATCTTATTTGCATTCATATTATCTACCCAGGTGGTACACCAATAAGAGGTAAGATTGCTGAACTAACGTTCACAGAATGATCTTATTCTTTCTGTCCTCCCATCCCTTTCATTATTGTCATTTTTTAAAAATAAATGCATCATCTAAATCAGTCATCATCTTTATTTTTTCCTTTTGTCCTATTTAGTTATGGTCAGTGACTTTCATCTTGTGATTTTTTTTCCCCGACATATTTTTCACCTTCCATTTAAAAATGTGTTTTTTCTGTTTATTCTTTCTTTTTTGAAAAAAGGTTTGTTATTTTGCGATATGCTTCAAAGAAAGCATATCCAGGTCTTAAAGCCACAACCCAGTCACAGCGTATCATTTGTCCCTCTTTTTCTTTTTTCTTCTTTTTCTACCTTTTTTTTTTCTTTCCTTCTTCTTTTTTTTTGGTCCAACTGGAGCAAAAAAAAAAGATCATTTTTTTTTCTTCCTTAGCTGTTCTTTTTTTTTTTTTGGACCAAGCCAAGATGGTCTGGAGAACAGTTGCAGACATGCAGAAGACAACAAGGAATATCTTCTTTTTAACTTTGTCTTTAAAAAGGGTTTCTTTTTTCTTTTTGTTCAAGTAGACTTTTTTCTTTTAAATTCAATTATATATTTATATATAAACACATTCTTCTTCCTAATACAAAATGTATTTTTTTTCTTGGATTGA
Organism: Stegonotus admiraltiensis; assembly: GCA_032468215.1. Lineage (NCBI taxonomy): Eukaryota > Metazoa > Chordata > Lepidosauria > Squamata > Colubridae > Stegonotus > Stegonotus admiraltiensis. The sequence goes on along the minus strand of JANHZT010004339.1, from coordinate 96,232 downwards.
CTCTTCAATGGATTTTTCGATCCTTCTGATCTTCCAGGCTTTGAAAATTGAAATGTTGATAATTGAATATTCTTAATGGTATGTGGTATTGCTGGGTTTTAATCATTTTATAAACATTGTCCATGTCTTTTGTAATTCTTGTTTTGTATTTTTCTTGGGTTTTCTGACACCACACTGCTAATCCCAGTCGTGGATTTTGATGGGTGTCTTGGGGGGCCACTCCGAGGTCCTCAGCAGTGGTTGGTTCTTCTTTGTTTATTTTTTAAACTTTTTTTCTTTTTTTCTTTTTTTTTGGTGCCTTCTAATTCAACCCTCTTGTTTTTCAGCAAATGCACTAAAAGATTGTAAATTGTAGCTGAATGTGTTTCTTTTTCTTACAAATCTGCATGTCTTTAAGGGAGTTTTGTTTCTTTTGATTACTATAAATAACTAATTTGTTTCCTTTTTCACTTCAAGCAGCCTTTTTTGTACTTGCTGCACATTTTTGGGCTTCTTCAGAAGAAGATTTTCTTGAAATCCATCTTGCCCTTTTTTGCCAAGTTCCACACTTTTGTATTACTTTTACCGTGCACACACGAAGAGTAGAATTTAGTAAAACCAAACGTGATGACCCGATAATCTAATCTCCTTTGTTTTATTTTAAAGCCATACTTCCTTGAAGCAGTCTCACCCATCTTCATTTTAATAGTCTAGGAGAAAAAGTATTATGCTAGAGAATTGTTTGACAAATGCAGATTGTTTTCCTGTTTTAGTATTGATGGTGTGAAAAAAATAATCTCTTTGTTTTTTTCATCACATCATTTTGTTTTTGTCTGTGTTACCTTAGCGAGAAAATGAACCGACGTTGAGTGGACTTCGCTTACAGGGCTTTTCATTATTGTTAAGCGGTGTATTGTTAGGAGTTTGAAAAACTTATCTTTTGACAATTTCTTTGGGAATATATTTTATATCCATACAGGTGCCCTCCAAATCGAATTGAGTGAAGAATCTGACCAAGGCAAATATGAGTGTGTTGCAACCAACAGTGCGGGTACTCGCTATTCTGCCCCTGCCAATCTTTATGTCAGAGGTAGGAATGACATAAGCCTGGCATCAACTCTTCATTCAGACTCAAGGGTGTTAAGATTCTCTTGAGGTTTATTTTTTAGCAACTTGTAGTATTGAAGGCATTATGGGAAAACTTAGCCGTAAGAGAAATGCTCTAAAGGCTTAGTGGAAAACTTTGGGGAAGAAGAAAGGCACTATTGACTCTAATATGTCCCTGTGATTTAAAGTTTGTAAGTATATTTGTATTTTTTTACAGCTTGACTTCTACCTTTCGTGCATTGGCTAGTTACCTGAAAGTTGTATTAATTTGGGGGGTTTTTTTCTATTGTTTTTCCCTTTTTTTTTGTTTATTTCGGTGTATTTGAATTCCCAGTATTGCTTGCTGTGAAACTAATTTAACTGGAATTTAAACACAAAATATTGAGGTATGTTTCCATGTGACCTCTGTGAAAAGGAAAAGTTTTTAGTTTGAACATTCTTAGGGAAAAATACTGATTTCCTTCTCTGTCAACCCTTCCCCCGTATATTCACTATTTAATTTCAAATATTAGCTGAAATATGTAATCCATAGCGATGTATTAATGAACTACCTGTTCTTTGAGGAAAAGAGGAAGAAAGGAGAGGAAACTGACCTAATTTTAGTAGTTATGAAATGATGATCCATGTAATGGTTATATTTTTTTAAAAAAATAAATCCATGGAAGCATTCCCTTTTGTAACTTCTTGGCATAATTTACATTATCTGAGTCTTTAATATCTTTCTGCAAAGTGAGAGTGCTAAATGAAAGGGTGGGTTAGAAAGGCAAAGGGATATTTTTGTTTTTAAAACACAGTTTTTAGCTCATGATATTGTCACAGCATTATAATATACAACTTCCTCAAAAGTATTTACAGTTTAATTTGTGTGTGGGGAGAAAAGGTTCAGAAATGATTACGGCCTTCTTAGAAAACTACCTAATCCTTTTCCTTTTGAAAATATTAAACTGCATGAGGCATGTGTGCCATTGTTATCTGAAGGATTTTTTTTTTCAAATAATGCTAATTTCTAACACCGTAATAGCTGTGAAAAATTGCTAACAGAACTGAGGTAGGAAGGTTTGAGTAGAGCAAGTAAAAGATGTTCAAGTAGCCGTTGAAAGCCTTGATATGGCCTTTTTACTCTCTCTGTGTTTCCCTTGTTTTTCTCCTTTCCTCATTTCATTGTGTTCTGCATCAAACCCCCTACATCCCTCAGAGCTGCGAGAAGGTTGGTGTGTTTTTTACTTTTTTACCCACCTTACAAAACTATTAATTAAACCAATAACAAAGAATACAAATGAAATGAATGTAGTTGCATTGTGGCCTTTTTTAAAAAAAATCATTTATTTATTTTAAAGTTAGTGTTATGTTAAAGCTGAGAATGCCCTGGTCATGGCTTTTAATGTGTGATGGTATCTGATTGTTGTGCATGGTCAAAGAACATGAAAGTCTGGATGCATGACCAACAGCGGTAATACTCCTGAATGCTTAAGGCCTTGCCAATTTGGTCAGTGTTCCTGCTTTTTCCTCCCTTCTTCCAGTTTCCTTTCCTTTTCTTTTATGTTGTCGATGCCTGCTGATCCAGGAATGACTTTCTGCAATTAATTGCTCCTCCAAGCATGAAGACTAAAACTTCTCTTGTGTTTTAGTTTTATTTTAAAAACAAAGCAAAACATCCCCCACCCCACCCCAAAAAATTTACTCTGTTTGGGATTACAGAGTCTGCACTGCCTGTCACTTGCTTGTGTAACTTTTTGTCATTTGGCTGAAAGGCATGTTTGGCTCCTTCTTCTCCCTGTGCCCCTCCCATTCACTCATGAGGCCATCAGAGTAAGCCTCTTTCATGTCTATAGACATTTATTTATTCAATCAATCCAGTAGGAAGGTTGAAATTAAAGAAATGTTTGTCTGGAATTTATAGTCTTGACCCAGCTAAGGTTTTCCCTATATAAATAACTAAAAACAACCTCCCATAACTCTCATTGCTAATGATAGGACTTAGGTGTCAATTTCTCTCAGTCAGGACCATATTGAATTACTGTATTTTATCACTGAGAGGTACAGTTTAGCTTCTTATCTAAAAAGCTGGCATAATAAAGGATGCAGTATTTTGTAGAACAAAAGGCCTCGATTTGTTGCTTCTCGTTTTTCAACACTTGCAATATACAAATGAAACATACAGAATAAATGAAGCAGGAACACTGATTCTTAATCATTTTCTTGCTGTTGTGCTTTGCTTAAATGCTGATTACTTTGTTAATGCAGTATCTTGTTGCTATGTGTTGCAGATACTAATATCCCTTATTTTGTACACATAGAACTGCTTTTAACATTATCCTTAATCCTGGCAACGTACTTTTCTTTCCCTTTTATGTGAAAACTATGGAATCTGGAATGCTTTACTGTTCTCCCTTCTTCTTCACCATCATAACTTGCTTCGTAACAATCTTAGGCTTAATCCAGTACCTTCCTACTTCTTACCTTATCTCCTTAAAACCCCTATTTGTTTCAAACTACAATATTATCCTCACATTTTAAAAGTGATCTTCTCTGTCTTAGTACATTTCCCACCCAATCCTTTAATTAGTTTTATTTCCTAATAAAAATGTTCCTTTCCTGAGCATGATTCCTTTTAAACTGTGTCACTTGCTTGCCTGCATGATCAAGTCCAGAACTCATACTGGCTTTGCCTTGTTTCTTTTCCTATGATTTTATTTTTATACATATGTATATGTATATGTATATGTATACGTATACGTATACGTATACGTATACGTATACGTATACGCATATGCACATACATTTATGTTTTCCTATGTTTGTTTCAGTGTCAATGTGAGGTCTTGAGGCTGCATCCACTTTTGGGTCTGAAAGCAAATCAGAGTTGTATTTTCAGTGTACTGTAGGTGATGTGTCCTAAGGCTCTGATGTGACGATGTGATGCAACACATTTTTTTACATCAGTTGGCTGGAAGTATACAGCACTGAAGTTGATTTTAATATTCAACTCAAGCATGCTGTCAACTTTCCAGGGTTTTTTTTTTCTTTACATATGTGTATAAAGAATAGAATTGTATATATACTGTATGTATGTGTGTTTGTGTGTATTGATGTTTATGTATTGCTATTGTATACTTATTTAATTGCTGATCACTAAGTATTAAAAAATAGTATGAATGTAGTGAAAATTAATGATTTCATGTATAAAGAATTAATTTTATGTACAAATATATCTCTTTAGTTTTCTTTTTCTGAGTTCAGAATACCAAGTAGTGCTTTAAATTGTGTTGATATATGCATGTAGACTTGTTTGGAAGCTCTTAAGTTCCCAATTTTTATATGGCTCATTAGTTTTATTTGTGCTTCATTGTAGTTCGCCGGGTGCCACCAAGATTCTCAATCCCACCCACCAACCATGAAATTATGCCTGGAGGAAGTGTTAACATCACCTGTGTTGCTGTGGGGTCACCAATGCCATATGTAAAATGGATGCTGGGAGCTGAAGATCTGACACCAGAAGATGATATGCCAATTGGAAGGAATGTCTTAGAGCTCAATGATGTTAGGCAGTCTGCTAATTATACCTGTGTGGCCATGTCCACTCTTTGTGTTATAGAAGCAATAGCACAGATAACCGTAAAAGGTATGAAGTTTAATTGAAGCATATGCATGTTTTAATCTGCTTGTAAAAAAAATAATAATTAGCAGTAACCAACAATTTTGCAAATAATTTTTAATGGATTAATTATGCATCCACATAGTATTAGATGTAGGCTACATGCGTAATATAAATTTCAATATTATGTTTGAAGGTGTTTAGGACATGGGTAGGCAAACTTGGCTCTTTTACACCTTGTAGACTTCAACTCCCAGAATTCCTG
>JANHZT010004339.1:77731-91186 GCA_032468215.1 Stegonotus admiraltiensis | reverse complement strand
CCGGTTTGTGGGGGCAATAAGCTGACTTTGTGTAAAATATACAAAAGTATGAAGGCTATTGCTTAACGCATTGTAAGGTGCCCTGAGTCTCCGGAGAAGGGACCGATATAAATAAAAAAAAAAATCCAATCGACCTTGTCTGTAAAGATTACCACTGCCCCCAATTTCCAAAAGCTCATATCCAATACACGGTGGCTCTTCTCCTGTGTAGCCACCAGGTTGTGGAATGCACAGTTCAGTGGAGTGCTATAGTTTTAATACATTTTTTGCATTATTGAGGAAAACAACATCATTTAGAAAAATGGCCCTGTATTCAACAGACCTTTAATTGTTAGTTGAAGTTTGTTGAATGGTATTGATTTATTTTTATTTGGTTTTATTTTTGTTCCTGCGTATTTTACTTATTATAAATATTACAAATGTATTATAATAAATATAAGGTATTATAATTATTGTAAACTTATTTGATATATAAAACAAATAAGTGCTCAAAATCTGAAGTGTGGAAGTTACACAATGAGAATCTAGAGAAAAAAGCTAAGACATAAATCAGGTTTGTAAGCATAGACAAAAAAAATATTCCAAAATAGCAGAAATACCAGGAACAAATATTTTGGCTATTAATATGTAGATGTCTTCACTCCTGTGGGGTTTTGAAGATTCTTCTGTCTCATAAACTTGTTGGGATCATCCTCACTCAGTTTTAGAGGAATTTCCTACAATTGAGCCATATATTCACAATTAGAACTATGCATTCTTTGAAACAGTAGGATATTCTAAAAGGGCTTTTTATTTTCAATGGTCAAAATATTCATTAGATGTAGTTAATATCCATTGAAATTAATGGTACATTTTAATTATGATTGAAGTCTTTTTTATTTATTCGGGTAGGAACTAAATGTAATTAAATTAAAACCTGACTTTGTTCCATTGCTTCGTCTTCTCTGATGCCCTTCCTCTTCTTCTCTATTACTGTATATGCCCCTCTCCTATAAAATTCAGTATATGAGGCCTGTTAAAACACATTTAGACTTGTGTTTAAGATTAGAAAAGTTCAATGCTTTTAAAATAATTTGTTTTTCTTTCTGGCAGATATTGAATAAACACTTAATATTTGAAGGCTTATCATTTGCAGAGTGATATAGGTGGCATAAAATTATACAAACAAATAAATACATATTTTTCCTTATATATTTTAATAGATATTTTCTGTTCTCCAGATAACTATGGATTTCCTTAGTTATTTTTATGCTTCTTTTCTAGTTACATTTTCCCCCCGGTTGAATAAATTTTATTATATTTTTCTAGCATTGCCGAAACCTCCAGGAACTCCTGTTGTGACTGAAAGCACAGCAACAAGCATTACTTTGACCTGGGATTCTGGAAATCCTGAACCAGTGTCTTACTACATAATCCAGCATAAACCTAAGAATACTGAAGAACTATATAAAGAAATAGATGGAGTAGCCACAACAAGATATAGTGTGGCTGGTTTAAGCCCATATTCCGAATATGAGTTCAGAGTGGTTGCTGTGAATAACATAGGAAGGGGTCCACCCAGTGAACCTGTGACAACAAGGACCTCAGAGCAAGCACCATCTAGTGCACCACGTAATGTACAAGCTCGTATGTTGAGCTCAACCACCATTTTAGTGCAGTGGGAAGAACCTGAGGAACCAAATGGTCAAATACAAGGCTACAGAGTGTATTACACTATGGATCCTTCCCAACATGTCAACAGCTGGTTAAAACATAATGTGGCTGATAGCCATATCACCACCATTGGGAATCTTGTACCACAGAAAACTTATTCAGTAAAAGTACTTGCCTTTACCTCAGTTGGAGATGGACCACTTTCTAGTGATATACAAGTCATCACTCAAACAGGAGGTAAGATGGAATTTATGGTAATATCTTCCAATCAGTTTTGTAATGGGTTGACAATTGTTCTAGGCAATATGATTAAAGATGGTTATGCTGGGAAACTGCCAGCTAGGTTGCAAGGAAGGGTCAAGCAGGGACCCAGCTTGGAGTTGTTGCATAGCTGCAAGCAGCCTCTAAGCTTGATCTCTCCCAAGGTGAAGCCTTATCTGGTCATTCTCAAGGAAAGGAAAGCAGTCTGAGGAGATTCTAATAACTTAGGTGGAAGGTAATAACTGTCAGTAATTGTCAAGACAGACAAATCATATAATAACAAATGCTGGAAATGCTATGAGTGCATTTTACCATACGTAGCAGATATGCAAAAAAAAAAAAAAGCAAAACACTCCCCCAAAAAAGTTCAGGAAAAAAAAATACATGGCATTATTTAGAAAGTGTTAAAAATCAAAGTTTGAAATGAAACCACAATTCAAAATTAGGCATAATTCCAAGAGATCTCAACGAAAAATACTACAATTAATTAAGACATTTACTAAGAAACATGTTCACAAAATTTATGTTCACAATATTGAAAAAGAGAGATGTTACTGATTATATCAGATTGGGAACCTAGGTTTGGAGAATACTCGGTAATGGCAAAATTAACAACACAAATTTCTAACAGAAGTTTGACCAAATTTAAGCAAGAATATATTTCATATTATTCAGCAAGGTATAATTTAGCATTTAGTATGTGATTTTTAAGGGGAAAAAGAATTGACCAAAGAACTTAAATCAGAAACACATGAACATTTTAACTGTTCACAAATATTATATATCAATATGAGTAAAGAGAAAGTTAGAAAATATTTACCTATAAAGTTTTAGTAGTTCTTCTTACTCCTTTTTTTATCCTATTACTTAATAAAAAAAGTAGTAGAGACTTTGGAACTTAGTTCAGAGATTTAAAAAGTCTTTAAAATCCTTTTTATAATTGTTAAAAACAATCTATTTTCTATTTAATATTTAAAAAGGGTTTTAATCTGTAAAAAAGGTTAATTTCCATCAGTGATATAGTGAGACTAATTACAATTTTTGTAACTTTGCTTACTAATCTTTTAATCATTTTTTTTTGTTGATTTTCTTTATATTCCTATTTCCTTACTAGGAAAAAAGTTTCTACATATTTTTTAAAAAATAGCATTAGGAAATTGGGATTCCAAAAACATTAAAATGATTGCTCCACAATGAAAACAGTTTCTCATCTGCTCTTTTATGGTAAATTGTAGAGTAAAAAAATAATTACTTTGCACAGGCCAATCCATTTATTTCTTGGTTGTATTTTTTTTTACAGGCTAGGTATTACAGTTTACAAAAAAAGGAAAAAGAAATAATACTAATTCAAGTTGAAGTTTCTTTCTAATGTTTCTTTCTAATGTTTTCTTTTCTAATTTCTTTCTAATGTTTTCTTCTTATTCTGACCTGAAATCCTATTTGAAACTTTGGCTGCATAGTTTCTCCAGGTCATCACCCTAATTGTTACAACAGATGGAATTTAAACTCAGATCACCCTAACTGATTGGTTACCTTACGTTATATGAATTAGTTCTTCCAAACTAATTTGTTTTCTGGCTTCCTGGCTGAATTTCTTTTCATTTCATTTTTTCAACAATTTATTTATATGATAAAAATATTATCATATATTTTTTTTTAAACACACAAATTACTTCTCTGCTGATCTGTCCATAGCACACACACATATACACACGTACAGCTTTTTGTTTTAAGAAATAAATATACTTTATTCCATTCTATCTGGGGAATTAAAAAATAGGTTGCATTGATCTATCCGTGGAACAGAATTTGTCTTCTTGTCCCTATCCTCCAGATGGTTAAAAAAAAAACCTCTGGAGAAGAAAGTAGAGAAAGGAAATTTATATCCATAAATTTTATCTATCTCATTTATAAATTCCATTCACACAAAATAGGGGTGCCTAAAAATGATCTGAAAGAAGCTACTGTGTTCATTCAGTAAGTGCTTCCTTCCCAAGTAAAATTATGCCAGCAAAGTCAGTTCTAATATAGTGCAAAAGAAAAAGTTACTCCCTCAGCCATTCCACTGTCCCAATGTTGATTCCTCCTAACTGCTACTAAAAACAAATACTTTAAGTACAGCATCTCTTGTAACATCATTTTAAACTTAATCAGTGATATAATGGTGTGTTGATATCAAAAACAACTTCTATGCATTTTAAAATCTACTTTGCTGTAAGATTGGGGCGGGGGATGTTAAGTATTCCAGCTTTTTTTGCTGGATATAGATATGATGCCTAAAAATGTGTTATGTTTTGGTTAAACAATTAAAACAAATACATTTGCTTCTTAGGATTTGTAAAATTACACATTTCAGAATGAAGTCTTAATGTACATAATTATTGTCATTATGAAAATCTGCTATACACTTTTTACATTTTCAAACGCCTGGAGAGACATTAGCAATGGGCTGTTCCTAGGAAATGATTGGCAGATAAAAAAAAGTTCACAATTAAGGTGGCATTAAAACAGAAACCCATGATTAGGTTACAGTAGCTAGTACAAATAGCCTTTGGAATTACTTCAAGTAAGAGTTTACATGGCTAGAAAGCTGGTAGATGATTTATTATTCATGTTATCTAGAAAAGTGTTTGTCAATCTCTGTATGGATTTCCCAGTCGCACAATTTCTGTAGCCAGCATAGATAGATATCAACCCATTTTAACAGATAAATACAGATAGTCCTCAATTTACAACAGTTCATCTAAGTGACCGTTCAAAGTTACAACAGCCCTGAAAAATGTGATTTTTGAATATTTTTCAAAGTTAGAATCTTTGCAGCATCCCTATGATCATGTGGTCAAAATTTGGCTGCTTGGGAACTGGTTCATATTTATGACGGTTTCAGTGTCCCAAGGTCATGTGATCACCTTTTGTGACCATCTGACAAGCAAAGTCAATAGGGAAGCCAGATTCACTTAACAGCTGGGTTACTAACTTATCAACTGCAGTGAGTCACTTAACAACTGTGGCAAGAAAGGTCATAAAATGGGGCAAAACTTACTTAACAAATGTTTCACTTAACAAACTGAAATTCTGTGATCAATTGAGGTCATAAATCAAGGACTACCTGTAATGATACTTCGATAGTACAAAGAATTGGCACAAAAACCACAGTAATGAAGAAGAGTACTAGGAGATGAGGTATTTAAAAACTGTAGCCTATATAAATTAAACCGAGTCCTTGAAGGCTTTGGGTTTTTTGAGTAAATGCTCTTATATGCTCTTGTTTCAGTCCCAGGACAACCACTAAACTTCAAAGCTGAACCTGAATCTGAAACAAGCATATTACTTTCTTGGACGCCTCCACGATCTGATACAATCTCCAATTATGATCTTGTTTACAAGGATGGAGAACATGGTGAAGAGGTAAATAAACTGTTATTTTTCATGTTTGAAAACATTTTGCAACTATTGCAAGATCTTCTAAATTACACTTCCATTCTTTTAAAATTTGCACAAATTATAATAGTAAACCAGCCTTCTCTTCATCCTGAATTCAAAACAACAAAATACAACTTTAGTATAGATCTCTCTGCTTTGTTTTTTCTCCTGTTCAATTCTCAGACTGCCTGGACAAAGTCCATGAAGTTTTTTAGCAGTGGTCTGCCACTATCTCCTTCCTACGCCTGTAGTGTGAATAGTATCATGGCATGGTTTGATACTGTTTCTCAGCACTACCAGCAAATTTTCTCCAATATTATCTGATAACAATGTAGTGGTAACTCTAACCCAGCTGGTAAATTTGTTGTGTTATGGATCATATTGTATACAGGTCATCCTCGCTGCCTTGGGCAGTGATAATTTTCAGCAAAATTGGAATAAAACAGTAACTTTGCAGCTAATCCCTGCATTTACAGCCTTCACAGGTCTGAAAAATCAAAGGAAAGCTGAAGTCAGATCGAAAACACAGTCACGTGATTTTTCACTTATAGATTGCTTTGCTTAATGACTGAGCTTCCTGTCCCATTTGTGTCACTAAACGAGGATTTTGTGTAACAAATGCAAATATCATGGCAATAAATACTTCTATTGATTGATTTTTTTATACACATTTGAACGTATGTACAGAGTTGCATATTGATACCTTATCCTGTTATTCAGTTCTTGGAACAACCAGCCATGTGCCATAAACTAGGGCATGTATGACTATCTGAATATTCTCCCATTTTCCAAGAATGGGCACAACTAGGGCAGAAGATGAACCTGTGCAAAGATTTAGTCACACCCATCACCTAATTCTGAAGCAGGAGCTGTAAGGAGAATCCAGTAGCTTCCTAGTCTCAAATGGGGACGTGACTGCTGTTGACAGGCCATCCAAGACCAAGAGCGACAAATTCCTAAATCTAATTGGCCATAACCACCTAAATTTAGCAGGGTTTTGCCTGTATCTATTCCTTTCCATCCCAATGGCTTCCAGATACAACTTTATCTGCCTCAAGACAAATATACTATTTGATATCATCTGCATACTGATTATATTGCATCCCAAACTGCTGATGTCATCAGCGGTTTCATGTAGAAGTTAAACAGAAAAGCAGAGGACATGAATGGAAGACTTGCTCAGAACATTGCCTAATATAAATTTGATACCATATATTTTATTCAGAAAGTCAATCAATTATAATATATAAAAACGTAGATATATTTTGATGGAGGAGTTAAAAGCATGTGGCCACAAACCAGGAAACCATGACTTTTAGTCCTGCCTTAGGCATGAAGCTTTATTCGATGCCTTTGGGACCGTCACACATTCTCTGCCCTAGGAAGAAGGCAGTGGCAACTCACTTCCAATATCTTGCTAAGAAAATTGCAGGGTCTAGTCCAATGATGGCTAACTTTTTCCAGACCGAGTGCCCAAAGCATATACGTCCGAACTCCCAAAATACAATGCATGCTTGGCCCCCATGCATGCGGCCTGTCTGCCATGCATGTGCGACAGTTTGCGTGCCCACAGGGTGCTGCGTGGCACCTCTGGCACGCATGCCATAGGTTCACCATCACGGGTGTAGTCTGACTGTGTATGTATGTATGCTTGTGTGTGTCTATAAATTTACTTCTAAGAAGTACTGTATATTCATTTGTGCAATTTACAGAGCAAGTGACTTACAGTAGTTTTGAAACAGAGCAGTGATTTTAAAAAATCTTGTTTCTTCGTGTCTTAATAACAACTTTGACTTAGTTGAAAGAGATTTCCATTTATATAAATTGTCTATGGAAGAAATGTAGTGATTGCTTCATTTAGGACTTTTCATTATGTAGATTGTTATGTGGATGTGTCCATGTTGGTACTTTTTACTGTCAGCCAGTTTTGTAAAGGTTAGCCTTAGCACAATAACAGATTATAGGTAATATGGTTTTGAGGCATGGAGTTGTAGCTACATATAGTAATTTCAGTAGTGTTCAATTGCTGTTGTAAAACACCTACATTTATGCTTGAATATTAGACATTTTTTGATTGAAATCACAAATTAGAATTAATTTATTCTTCTTTTATTTGTAATTTATCATTCAGCAGAGAGTTTCTATTGATCCAGCTACATCTTATCACTTGCAAGGCCTAAAACCAAATAGCTTATACTACTTTCGTTTGGCTGCACGTTCTCCACAAGGTCTTGGTGCGTCAACAACAGAAATTTCAGCTAGAACAATGCAGTCAAGTAAGCACCTCTCCTTGATTTCTTAATTTTTTTCTTATATTTCTCCTAGCACAGAAGGTGTGATTATTACATTATTACATTGCAAAGAAGTTTAAGCATGGAAAATAAGGGCATCTCACCTTCCTCTTGTTCACCATAATCTATGGTACCATGTCCAGATTTGTTCTATAGATTCCAAGCAGGAACATCCATGGGTAATTGCAGGACTAAAGAAAAATATATTCTATCGGTGGTACTTTTTTTAATCCTTAGAGAGATCAACAAATTGCTATTCTAATAATGTTTTTGGGAGTAGTCGCTCCTTTTTTTGTTTAGGAAGCTTATTCTGAGATCTTGTAGGAAATTTAAAATGGCTACCGCTGAAAACAAGGGCATTCTTTGTTACTTAGTGGAGACAGAAATAAATATCTATAGAAAAATAGTTTGTAAAAGTGGGTTTAATCATTCCTCTAGTGGATAGTTTCATTTCATAACACATTTAATATCCTGTAGCATGGCATCTGACGCAACATTAGTTCAAATTTTGAAAATTTTGCTTCTTTCCATATAAACCTCTTGACAAATAAAGAACAAATATGCTGCACACAAAAGTAACTCCAAAGGTTTAAAAAAGGATTTCATGCATCCTTTTTAGGAAATAAGGAAATCAGCTATTAGCATTGCAACACTGTCCAATAGAAATAAGGGCAATTGTGCTCCCTACGCAAAAGCATGAGGAATAAAATTTGAAGAATTAAGTTGAGGGACAAACCATTTCATAGAACATTTTATTGACAATTACCAGGTCCATATAATGAGTTTTCATCAAATAACTATTTCTAGTTTGCTCTTGTCCATTAAACAATAAAACAGAATTGGGATGTACACAGAAATTAAATGAACTTCTAAGTATTATGTTGGGAGCCAGAAATCAGTTTCAAGTTTAATGTGATGTATAAAAATGGATGTAAGTAATCTAATAAAGGCTTTCCTATAATTTTTAATAATAATATTTCGCTAATAAACTAAAGCTCTATTTTAAATGTATCTATTTAAAAATAGTCACTTGAGTTTTTGAGTAGAAAGGATTAATGTTGAAGTTAAGTGTATTATACTAGTTAAATTATTTTGTCTTTTTTAACCAATCAAATTTTTTATGTTCTAGTAATTTTGTATTGTGTGTGGGTTGAGTGGGTGGTGTATGTATTGTAAAATTGCTAGTAGATTTCAATTCTTTGCTAGCCAAGGTTTTTCCAAGAGGAGCTAAAATATTAAACGGTATCTTCATTTATGGTAAGTACAAGTTACAGTCAGATCCAACAGCCATGTCACTTTTTCATGGTAGGTAAATCTTTGACTAAGACAAATGAAAACTCCTTTCTGATTCTGCATGTTTTACATTTTATTGGCTCCAATTGTGTTTTAATAAATTTTTAATTTAAAATATAGAGTAGGTAGAAAAAGGAAAAATGGAAAATTCAGGTACTTCTATGTTGATTTTTCAGAATTGAACAGTGCAGGAAAGATTGGTCAGTGGGTAAGCTGGTGGGAAGGAAGGAAGGAAGGAAGGAAGGAAGGAAGGAAGGAAGGAAGGGGAGGAGGGAGGGATTTGGATGGAAAGAAGGGAAGAAAGGAAGGGAAAGTAAGAGAGAGAGAGAGAGAGACTACTAAACATATAAGATCAGCAATATTACAGTGTATATACATATATACACACATAGAAGTATCATGTTTGATGTTTTTATTTCAAGAAGAATCATTAATCACAGGTAGGTAACAATAAATTGAGGCTCATTTTCATGTATTTCCCCCAACATCCTTTTCCACTTTTTAGTTAATTCATTTTCAGTTGTTTCATGTTAATAAGCCAAGGCTCATAAGACTGTCTAAATACTTTATTTCTAAATTTAATTTTTATTTTTCCTTGGTTTGCCCTTTATTATTTATTTTTTCTTTCTTTTTGTTCATTTTTTTCTTCAACCACTTCTCTCCTCTCACTCAAATCCTCCTTTAACCCACTACTGAAATTAGAGCCATCAGCTCCTCCTCAAGACATTAGTTGCAACAGCCCCAGCTCCACTAGTATTTTGGTAAGTTGGCAACCTCCTCCAGTGGAAAAACAGAATGGAATTATCACTTCCTATTCCATCAAGTACACTGGAACTGATGGAGAAGATGACAAGCCCCATGAAATTTTGGGAATTACTCCAGATACTACACAGTACCTTTTGGAACAGTTGGAAAAATGGACTGAATATCGCATTTCTGTGGCAGCCCACACTGATGTCGGACCTGGCCCAGAGAGTGAATCTGTATTTATTCGGACAGATGAAGATGGTATGTTTCTTCCACCCCATCCGTTTGACTTTTTCTCTCAATCTGCTATCTTTGTGTGATCTAAGTATTCCTTCCCTTCCTTGCTCATTTTTCCCCCCAGAACTATTTCAACGGATATTTTAAATCCAAAATGCCTTTTCCTGCTTTTGTGTTTTTAAAAGCAGCAACAACAAAAAGCAAAAAAAAATAGAAATATTATGAACAGCATAAAGAACTCTTTAAAGTGCTTCCCCAATGTGCATGGCCTATTTTCTTCTATACAAAAAAGGTGGAATTTTTTTTTTTAGACTTTTCCCTCTTTTTTAAATCTTCTGATTTTGTTCTGTCTTTGCACATACTATAAAATATTTGTATCTTTGAGGAAACTGATGCTTCTCAATTTTTAAAATATTTTGAAATACGTTTTTCATATTTGAACTTTGAAGACAAATTGCACGTTGCTATTGCCTTTTTCCCCGTTGAAGAAATAACAATATAATAATGCATTTTAAAACTCTTTTAGGTTTTGTATTATTTTGATTACTAAAATACTTCTTTGTGCTTTAATGCTTTGACTTTCAAAGCATCTTCCTTGGCTTTTGTACATTTTTACATGTTTTTCTATTTCTCTAATACTCTTTTTTCTTCCATTTTTGCATCAGTCATGTTTTTTGATCTTTTCACTGAAATGTAGAACAGTTTTGTAGTGTTTTCATTTGTATTCTTCAAGAAAGGCTTGTGGGGTCTCCTTTTAAAAAGAAAAGAAAAAGAAAAAAAAAGACTGATTATTTGGGACAAGTGCCTGTAATTCTTTTATCCACTGATATGTTCCAGTTCCTAGTGGTCCTCCTCGCAAAGTCGAGGTTGAGGCTGTCAACTCTACATCTGTTAAAGTGTCATGGCGTTCTCCAGTGCCCAATAAGCAGCATGGCCAAATCCGAGGTTACCAGGTGCATTATGTGAAGATGGAAAATGGAGAGCCTAGGGGCCAGCCTATGCTGAAGGATATCATGTTGGCTGATACACAGGTAATGAATTATATTCAATTTCTTTAGATAAGAAAAGCAAGCTATTTGTACACTAATCTTTTCTTTTTTTCTTTTTTATTAACAACTTAAATGTTTTCTTCCCATTACAGTACATTATTGCTAAAAGAAATCTGAAAGCTTCAATCTAAAATCAGATAATCAGGCTACCATACTATTCTGTGTATAAATATTATTTCGAGAGATGAATATGTTGTGGTAACGGGAGGAAGAACATACTGTATCTGAAACATAGGCTATTTTTAAATCAAAGTACATGTTTCTTATGGTGGAAGCTCCGTTGTTCATCCCCGGTCGATGTTTGCAATTATTGGGGCAGTGTAATATTATATACAGAACTTGCTGTTCTTCCTATGCTGTGGAAGAATAATCACTTTTTAGTTTATTTTGATTTGGGCATAGGTTCTGTTCTGTAGTTCCAGGTAATGTTAAGTATTTTAAATTATATTAATATATAAATGAAGTTTATTGTGCACTTAAATTTCTGAATTGAATTACATCAGTTTGGTAATGTGTAATATATGCAAGTGAGTTAGGGTTTGAAAATAATATAATAGAACTCAGTGATATGTTTAAATTAAACTGTGCTTCAGATGAATAGTTGATCCAATAGTATATGAGATGCTTTGCTTTTATTAAAGAAAACCCTAGGATGATATATTGATAAACTGAAACTACACTGCATTCCTTCTTACAGAATATAACAAATCATAGAGAACCTATTTTTCCATAAGGCAAATTTGTCCATATTAAATAAGCTTTAAAAATACAGATTTTTAATTACATATGTTTTATGAGCTTTGGAGCCTGAAATCATTCTGATGGTATCATAAACCATGAAGTATAAAAAGCTTTTTTCATTCATGGTTAATTCTGTTTTGAAATGTAGCAATATGTAACTATCGTATATCATACCCTAAAACGAATTAGAGTTGAACTACATTGTTTAAATAGAAAAACTTTACGGCATCTGTAATATTTTAAACTCTGATTCAATAAAATTACTTTACTGACAGCAATACCATTTTTTCATGTGATGATTTAACGCTCTCCAATTTCTGTATTAAATAATTAACATATTTGTAAGCCTTATTCATATCAATGTTTTAGCACATTTAGAACAACTTGTTAATGCTTTTGGATCATTGTGAATCTCCAGGAATTAGAAAGAGAACAATATGATTATATTGTACCTCTGTTCTTTGAACAGATTTTCCCACTTGGAAAATAGGCAGCCCTTTATGGCTCTAGTTCAAATTCCTTTTTTTCTTTTTTTCTTTAATTATAGAAGGAGCAGAGTATGCTATTGGTCATATGGTTCCATTACTGATATGAAGTATCAAGTACATATAAATTGCCTCTATTAATCTAAATAGGTGCACTGAATTAAATTTGACAAGGTAAAATAGAAATGAACATGGCTTAGTAGCATATGATTAACTATAATGTAGCCTTTCATTATATCACAACAGTTTTAACTCATGCAATCATAAAACATTGCTATAAACTAACAACACTTCAAACTAGGATGTATGGTTTTTTTCAGAAATGTCATCCACTATTTATGTACCATCAAAGAGAAACCGAAATTTGTAGGGAGTTTTTTTTTTTTCTAAATTCAGGCTGATTTTACTAGTTCATTTTCATGTGTGGTTATCCTGAGAAGGATAGAGATTCTTCAGTAGCCTACAAATATCTCCTCATTTCTTCTCTTTTTTTCTTCCCAACATTCTTTACTCTCAATCAGTGGGAATATGATGATACTACTGAACATGTGAGTAAAACTGATTGTCTTCCCCCACAAAGTATGATGGCTTTAACGTTTAATTTTTTGGTTGCTTGCACATATGCATGCGTTAATACTTTTCACCCACCTTTGTTTTGTTTTGATGCAATGCTTTTGCTTTCTACGTTTTGTTAAATTTGTATAATTGCCTAACTGGATCTTGCAGTATACCCAAAGAGTCCCCCCCCCCCAAAGAAAGCAGTTACCATTTTCATTTGCTTAATTCAGCTTTCTTCAGGCCCAATGTTTTCTGTATTTGCTATCAAACAGACCTTTTCTTTTAGTTCCTATCCTGTTCATTTCAGTTGATGAAATGCCATGTTAAATATGTATTTGTAATGCATTTTTTTGGAAATATACATTGGTATTGGCTCAGGGCCAACATTTTTAAAGCTGAGCTTTTCACTCATTATTGTTGAATAATAATGAATTTGAGAGGCCGGTGATGGCTCATGTACTGAGCCATCATGGATGGCCTCTTCCTCCTCCCCCTCCCATTTTAATGACCTCATGTTACTGACCCTGTCATTGTCCTGAGACTCAACCACCCTTCCTAGAATATTATCTAACTAACTAAAAAAAAAATCTACATCCTCCCTCTCTATGTTACATTCTTCCTATCAAGGAACTGTTGGCATTTTTTTCCAGCTACACTCTGCCCTTACTTAATTTTATATCATCATAACTCCCTGGTGGATGAAGACTTGGACAATGT
>JANHZT010004339.1:65084-77631 GCA_032468215.1 Stegonotus admiraltiensis | reverse complement strand
TTGAAATTGATTGTAATTTTTATTTGCTTCCTTTGTTCAAACTGTACACCGCCTTGAGTCCTATTTGGAGAACGGCGATCTATAAGTCGAATAAATAAATAAATAAATAAATAAATAAATAAATAAATAAATAAATAAATAAATAGTTAGTTAGTTAGTTAGTTAGTTAGTTAGTTAGTTAGTTAATCAGATATTTTCATCACCATTTAAAGAGTTCCTCTCTTAATGATACTCCTGTCCAAAAACATGTAGCCAACGATAAAGCTAAAAGTCAGATTATCATATGATAATCATGAGTTACTGGATGAAAATAAAAACCAGTGAAATTCAATTTCCAGCTTGTATTTTAGCGCTAATGAAAATATTTCATTTATCTCTTACTCTCTAAAGAAACATACCTCACGCAATGTTTTAAGGAAAGTTTATAAAGTAGGCCTATAAATTGATCAATTCATTTTGAAAATAATTATCTACTTTCAGTGTTGTTTCAACATATATGGCACATTGCTTATCAGAATTCTCACACTGGATGACATTGTTTTTTCATGTTTTTTCAATGTTACTTTTGACTCTGAAATTTTCTGATCTAAAGAATCTATTTCATCTCCAAAAGGTTGTCTCACCACAGCCATATATATTTTTAACTGCATGAATTTGATCATTATAAAAGACAGTAAATCACAAAAAGAACTTTTAACAAAATTAGCAACTCCAAATAACTTTGTTTCTGTTTTGCCTTCTCTGATATATTCTCTTTCATTGTCTAACAACTCTTGGCAGTTTTCAACTGCTGTTCAGATGTTGAGAAGATGTACACTTTCAGTTAAAGATGGAGATGACTCATGGGCCCCTAATTTATCACAATATAACGCTAATTTAAATGAGAAAAAAATATGTTTCTGCTTACCATTTAAAGGAGTGACGGACCAAATTACAAATCAACATGTTGACATTATCAGTTCAATGTGACTGCCTCATATACTGTTTGTAAATTTGAAATTAAGATTTTTTAATTTGAAATACCAGTCTTTCTCAAAACATTGTGTCAATAAATTTTTGTATGATCCAGTAGTCACAATAGTGCTATTGGCTGTGTGACAGCTTAGAACTTGGCACATTCCTTTGAATGTTATAGAATAGATTGTAGAATGCTTATGGAAACTACTTTATGTTGAATAATCATGCCCATTGTTAAGAATTTACTATCTTATCTTTCTCACATATATTTAACAGTCTATTTTTAACCCACCAATTGAGTCCTTTTACTTGAAGTTCAGTATTTGCATATGGAAGATTACAAGGAAGCTTAATAAAGTCTTATTTTCTGAGCATGAGAAATACACCTATTAGGGAGAAGAGGAATCCCGTGTGCTTTTCCCATGTATTCACTCTTACAAAGCATGTTTTGTGTGCCTCAGAGCATAACTAATTTGTATTATTAAAAGATAGGTGGAAAGAATGACATCCCATATTATAGAAAATTGTGTATCTGTGTATTTTTGGCAATAGTCAAAACCTGTATCACCATTTTCTACACATGTTCTAAATGCCTCATCACTCATTTTAAAATACTTATGTTCATAATTTGTTCATTTGTTTAAATTTTTAATTTAGTTATAGTTTCTACAGTTGCCCATTACTGTGTTACATAAAAAAGAACTTGCTAAAGTTTATAGTTCTCCAAATTTTTACTATTCAGAAGGAGAAACTAGAGGAAATTTTGGCCATGAAGTACTGAGTAATACTGCATTGAAAATTAAAATTAACGTACATGCACAAAGTACATAAAACAGCATATACATTTTAAGGCTGAGACATAATGGAATATGTTGTTTTAGATCAGTGGAATTTAAAGGATATAAAAATAGTAGAATTTTAGAAAGCTTAAATTTTACTAGCTCAAGTCCTTTGTATCATTTCAAAAATTAGTTTCAGCATGTAAAACAAATCATCGGCTTGTTTCTAGTATATAATCACTCAGATTCTTTTTAATCTTCATCCTTTCAAAAAATATTTTAAAAGCTGCAAGTTAGTTCTCAATTAATAAATCCTATTAGATTTCCTATTGAATAACTATATAGAGCTTAATATATTTTCCACCATTTCTTGTTCCAAATCAAATATTCAGATTATATTTAATGATATTTTAGATTTTAAATAATAGATTAAATTACTCAAATTAATATTACTTTACAATGTATGTCATAACTATCTTAAAACGGAGCAGTTTTATTAATTTTTTGTGGTCGTCATTTAGTGAATGCAATGATCATAAAGCAAAGTGGTCTGCTGTGGGTGTGATTTTGCTGAAAAATGGAAGTGCTAGAAGTGTTTTGTGAGAAGTGCTCACAAAACACAGTCACATGACCTTGGAACAATGCAAATGACCATTTTGTCGAGCACCCAGAGTTTGATCATGTAAGCATGAAGGGGACCCAACTAGCAGAACTTCAAATCTGGATAATAAATCCCCCTTTTCAGGTAATTTGGAATGATCGTTAAGCAACCCGTTTTAAGTCGAGAAGTACATGTAGAATTTTGATTATGCTGTGCTTCATCATTTTGTAGAGTGAACTCCAAAGTGTTCCCTTCTCAGCAAAAACAATTAGAATCACCCTTTAAAATCACATTTATTGAAAGTAGTAAATCTCGCCTAGGACTGTGCCTCAAAAATTTATTCCAGAATGAATTTTCATTAAAGCACTGCTTAATGTTTATGGGCAAGCTCAATAATGGTGATATGTCTAGGATTACCTGTATTTGGTGGATCAGTGATGCTGATTCGTAGGAACTGTACATGGAATCATAGATTTAATAAATTATGACAAGTCATGTAATGGGCAGGGAGTCTAACCTTGAGAAACAGAAAAGGCAACCAAGACAGTCAGATAAATGAAATGTGAACCTAAAGCAAGGATGTAATTTGAGAAATTGTCTCAGACTTGACCCCCCACCCCAGCAGGGAGGAAGGGAAGCACATTCATACTGTTACAGTAGCCTTACAATAAAACTGGTGTTAATATACATCATGGTTTCCCAGTCTGCTGCATCTCAAAAGGTTGATAGGGGGTAAAACTTTTTGGTGTCAAAAAATTACCAAAATTACCATAAAACCATTTTTTAGAGAGCAAAAAATAGAGTAGGCAAGTTGATAATAGCACATATAGGCTGGTTGATAAATTTCTTTTTTAAAATCTAAATTTTTGGAAATAATTCTGAGTTATTATTTTTGTTGTTCACATGATCCGCCAGGATTTTAGACTGGATTTGGCATTTTTATCTACCTATCAAGTTCAAGAACTGAGATAGACAGATGATGATGATGATGACGATGATGATGACGATGATTACTATTACTATTACTATTACTATTATTAACAACAGCAACAACAAAAACAGCAGCAGCAAAAAAAAGTTTTCAGGGTCGGGTTATACTTGTCATATATTCATCATCTTAAAATGGCAAGAAAAGATGCTACTGATTTCGACAATATTAGTCAGTCAGCTCTCCAGTGGTTACAATAAAGGTGTTCAAGGCCACTTGCAACCATCTTAAGTTTACACCCCAATCTATATGTAACATGGTTCTGTAATTTAAAGAAAAATAACCTTGCTGTAAAGATAACAGAATGACTGATTTGTAAATAATGGGTAACACAACTATTGTGTCAAGTCTGATTTTATTTTTGCAGTCCAAATACACTCGTTCTACTGAATAGTAAGAACTTGTGTTGTGATGTTGTGCCCTTTAAGTATAAGCAATGCTTAACCTTATGTTTATAAAAATATTTAGGGCATGCTGCTCAGAACATTCATCATTCTTTTGGCTTAATGCAAAACTTTATCCACTCGTATCATCTTCTGATATCCCTAAAAGCTTCTCTTATCTGCAGATAGCATGAAAGCTCTGTGCACTGAATGCAAGTTATTGTAATTTATGGAAAGATGAAAAACTTGTGAAGGGTCTCTATTCCATATATTGATATTCCATATTTTTATTACATCATTTTAGGAGATGATCATAGCTGGATTACAACCAGAAACAACCTATTCCCTTACTGTGACAGCCTATACAACCAAAGGAGATGGAGCACGGAGCAAACCTAGATTAGTATCTACTACTGGTGCAGGTATTATTTGATGATCCTTTCCATTGTGAAGCCTTAAAACGAATGTTGACTGCTTTGATCATTTCTGATAACCAGGTGCTAAAATGTTCTTAGCTGATTATGTACACTAAAGCATTATTGATTTTCATTGTGATTTTTCCATGCCTGACTTCTTCTAGAGTTTAGATACATCCAGGACTTTGGATATACCCAGGCAAGTTGGGGAAAATACAAAATCTGACATATCAGGCATAGTACAATTGTTTTGCAAGCCATTCTGTTTCAATTGAAGAAACACAATACCCACTGTATACATCAATTAAGATGTGGGATGTGAAGAACCCCATTACAATTTGTTGAACAAGCCATAGTTGCCTACTTCACATGTTACACTAAAATAAAATAAAAAATCCAACAAACTGCAGTACATGAAATTATAACCAGGAGATTGCTAAAATGAAATACAGGAGTCTGGAAAAAATGTTGGTAACAAAAAATAAAGACCAGAAGAGGTAGAGACATGAAGATACTGTATACGATTTCCAAGTTGACATTATTAATCATTAAAGTCAGGAACACATGGGAGAGTTATTCTACTTCACCCAATCCATTAAAAAAATTGGTAAAGTATATCCATAAAATGGAAAGGAAAATATCTCTGTAAAGTGCAGGGAAATCCGTAAAGAGACTACAGAACTACAGATAGGACTGAAAATAAACGGGGAAGCAGGCAAATGGAGAATTTGACTCATGAACATTTGGATCTAAGACAGCATGTATTAATTAAGCCTAATTAATGTTTTGATACTGTTTGTTCTTTCAAACAATGTAACTATTGGTTTTAGGTTTACAGTGCTGTGGTTTTTTTTCCACTTTTCTTGGTATACAGACTATCCTTTCATTCTCAATCTGTTGTGTATTCATTCATTATTATTTACTTTTCTTCTGTATTTTGCCTGCATGTAGATCTCATGGCCAATTAATTATCAAAGGACTAGTGGGAAAATCTTTAGTTTTATATTAATTTTGTATATCAGAAAAGAATAATTGTTCTTCTAATATATAAAGTAGTGCTTTCATTTGGCTTCTTTTTTAGTGTTCCAAGAATCAATTTCTTAGCAAGATTTCAACTTTGTTTTCATTTATCTAATAGCTGTAGTTTGAAGGTTTTGTGTTTGAAACTTCCATATGTCAAATAGCTATAGTTTGAAGTTTTTAATGTCTGAAATTAAACATAAAAATTAAGTTGAAATGTGTGTGTGTTAGTGTATTAGCATTTTAGTTCCTGGTTTTTATTTAATGGTTGAATTTTTATGTTTTTATACTGACATTGTGTCACCTGATTCAGCAGAGTAAGATTTTAGTTCATTATCAGAACATTATTTAGTGAAATTATACATTTTATTAGGCAGATTGTTCCTTTTTTTCTTACCACCCAGCCCCCATTTTGGATGACCTTTTCCTCCTTTTAAAGTAACCTTTTCTGTAATTTTCATGTATTTCTGCTTTTAGTTTGATTTACCTGACTAGGGTTATGCAGACAGCAATTCTTTTCAAACACGTGTTTTTAAGATGACGAGCATTGATTCAGATACCTTTTATATACAGTTTTTTTCTTCCCAATATATAAATGCATCCTCTGGAATATAGTCCTCGACTAATGACCACAATTGAGCCCAATATTTCTCTTGTTAAGTGAAATATTTGTCAAATGAGTTTTGCCCCATTTTATGACCTTTCTTGCCACAGCTGTAAGTGAATCACTACAGTTAGTAAGTTGGTAACCTGGTTATTAAGTGAACCTGGTTTCCCCTTTGACTTTCCTTGTTAAAAGGTCACAAAAAATGATCACTCATCATCCTGTGACTCGGGACACATCAACAGTCATAAATACGAACCAGTTGCCAAGCATCTGAATTTTGGTCACATGATCATGGGGATGTTACAAAGGTCATAACTGTGAAAAATGGTCATTGTTTACATTTTTCAGTGCTGTTGTAACTTTGAACAGTTACTAAACGAACTGTTGTAAGACGAGGACTACCTGCATATTCTGTTAGTTTGCATTGATCATATTAAAGTAATGTCCATAAGCCTAAAATGCAAAGATACACAATTACTGTATGTATTGCTTGGTTTCAGGTCAATGGGGATAATTGCCTACCTGTTTTCTCTATATTTAGGAAGTAGAACATGGGTGTCAAACTTGCCATGTCATGTTGCCATCACGTGATGTTCCACGATGTTTTTCCCTTTCACAGAGTTGGGGTGGGCGTGGCCTGCGTGTGACACATCTGGCCCGCAGGCCACCAGTTTGACACCCCTGAACTAGAAGAAAGGGAATAAAGAAAGATAATACAGTTCTTAATGTGTTGCAAGGTCTGAAATAATATTTGAGGATAAGGCTAGAGTAGAAAAATGGTATGTCTGTTGCATAAGTAATTTTTAAAGACACCTAATAAGCAATTTTAGAAAAATTATTACATTAGCATTTATTCTGTGCTAAAATAATGTTATGTTACAGTTCCAGGAAAACCTCGGCTTGTAATTAGCCACACACAAATGGGTACGGCTCTAATTCAGTGGCACCCACCTGTCGATACATATGGCCCCCTGCAAGGGTACCGCCTGAGGTTTGGCCGCAAAGACATGGATGCATTTACGACACGGGATTTTACTGATAAAGATGACCACTACACGGCTACTGATATTCATAAAGGGACTTCTTACATCTTCAGGCTTTCAGCTAGAAATAAAGTGGGCTTTGGGGAAGAAATGGTAAAAGAAATTTTGATTCCAGAAGATCTACCAAGTGGATTTCCTCAAAATCTACATTCAGAAAGTGCCACCTCGACCTCTGTCCAACTAACCTGGCAGCCACCCATTTTATCCGAGAGAAATGGTATAATCACCAAATACACTCTACAGTACAGAGATATCAATGTGGCCCATCAACAAACAGAGATCCCTGTTGCTCCTGTTGATACTATAATGACACTTTCAGGCTTAAAAGCAGATACCACATATGATGTAAAAATACGTGCACATACAAGCAAAGGGCCCGGTCCATATAGTCCCAGTATCCAGTTTAGGACATTACCTGTGGATCAAGGTAGGATTTGTCTGCTTATGGCTTGTCTTGTAAAAGGATCTCAGTCTTTGGATATCGATATTTTAAATATAGCTTCAATTTTCAAAACCATCATATAAGTAGATTCATCTGATGCGAAGGTAAAGTATGTAAATCTTCATGTGTTTGGATTCACTAGAATTCAGTTAGCCCATATCAGACAAGTCTGGCTCACTTCTACGTAATAATTGCAGGTAAGGAAAATATAATTATTTTGAGATGTCATTTTTAAGAATGGAATGTGGTTTCTAAAAACAGGTAGGAATATAATGAAAAATGTTGACTGGTGAAAAGGGGATGGGATCCAAAATCAAAATGTACTTTAAATATATTACCCTTCCTTTTCCAGCAGTGTTTGCAAAAAATTTTCATGTCAAAGCAGTAATGAAAACATCAGTCCTTCTTTCTTGGGATATACCAGAGAATTACAATTCTGCCCTGCCTTTCAAAGTAAGTTGTTGTTAATCTAAAAGACTTGAAGGGTTACAGGACTTCTGTGTACAAATGTCTTAATTAAATGATTTACAGACCCACTCTACTAACTAACAGATATTTAGTAGTGTTAAATCCTTTCCAGTATCAATCTTGAAGAACTGCTGCCATGTAGTTCAAAATCAGAAGGCCAAGGCAGCAGTACTTCAAGGTTGATAGTTGATTGATCCTAGTTGACAATTGATGTTAATTAATTCTTCATTTATGCATCAGCATTAGTGATGTTGAACTAAACACCAGAAATAAAAAGTGTAACAGTTTCTGCCGTTTAGTTATGATAATAAATCATAAAAATGATTGTTTCATTCTGTTAATATAATAAAAAATTATGTTAATTTTCCAATATTTCTGATTATTTTTTCTGTTTGTGGTTTTATAACATATTTCAAAACTGGTGGTCCGTGGACCACTGGTGATCCCTGAGAAAATTTTGGTGGTCCACAGAAAAATTATTTGCATTTTTAACATTGCGCTAAATCAGGGGTCCTCAAACTATGGTCCCTGGGCCGGATATGTGCAATGAACATTTGTGTTACTGCAGACCGTCTCCCCCTTTGGGGTCTTTTTGTGTGGGTCAGAAGGGGGTAGAAATTCCAATTTTGGTCTGCTTTGGCCTCCTGGTGTGGGGCTTTGGGCGAAGGCTGGAGGGAAGCGCCACTGGTGGCAAAGAGGCGGAGGGCCTTGTTCCAGTGGGACTTCATTATGGCCTGGAACTGGCTGACCATCTCAGCCTGCTGAGCCTCCAGGTGCCAGTACCTGGCCTTGCACTTTCGCAGGTCTTGGAAAGCCTCTGCTCGTAATCCTCAATGAGTTGCTTCTGCTGAGCCTCCTTCTCGGTCAGATCCAATTTGAACTGAGCTGTTTTGCCAACTCTTTCTCATGGTGGCTGCTTAGCTCCAACAACTGCTTCCTGTTGGGGCCCTAAGGAGCTCGGGCAGGCAGGCAAGGAGGGGCTGGGAAGGGAGGGGCGAGTAGAGGCTGTCGAGGTACCCCTCGACGTAAGTTGGCCATGTCCACCCAGTCACATGACCACCTAGCCACGCCCACCAGCCGGTCATTAAGCAGACCATATTAGTGGTCCACGGGATTTAAAATTATGAATTTAGTAGTCCCTGAGGTCCGAAAGGTTGGTGACCCCTGCCTTAAACAATATTTTGAAAATCTGCTTTTCCTACTTGTCATCCTGTGATGAAACTCTCCTGTAAGCCAACTTGAGTCGCCTAGTGTGAAATATAAATTTTCTAAATAAATAAAAATTAGCATCCGTAATATAGTGCTTCTTGCTCTTTTCTGTATTAATTGTCACACAGTAGTATGCAATTAATTGCTCTCTGTAGGCAGAGACACAATGGTTTCTCTTTTGCAAAACTGGGTTTTTAGCGGGTTACCCAAGGCATTTTCAAAAATCAGCCTGGCTGTGGTGAATTTAGAGTCTTCCAGTTCTCCTGACAAGGCTTCAAATGAAAGCATAAACATAGCATAATACATTTTTCTTCCACTGATGCCATTTGAGGTGGGAATCCAGCAGCATATCCAGGAAAACAAAGAATAAGCTTTTTAGCTCTTACACAGAAAAGTCAAATTGTAGCTTTTACTAGTATTGGTGATAATTACATCAGTTATTTAGTTTAATAATTATTGTAATTCCTGGATTAGTATGAAATAGTTCTGAAGAATTAAACTGTCACTGATATAAGAGAGGAGTGTATATTCTGAAACTACTGTACCACAAATTTTTCCTTAATTCTTTCTTTTTTGAATTGTGGCAACCTTTTAATACAACAGACTCCTGTAAGAAATTCTGGACTGGCAATGCTGTACCACCTATGGCTTCCTAATGCAGAGTTGAAAATGTAATAAAATATGAAAATGAATTAAAAGATGATGTGAAAATTACTAATGATGTCAACAATAATACTCCTTTTCAAGATAGCCTAATTGGTGAATTCTGCTTGATGATCAGTGTCAATAGCATTGTTTAAAATACAGGGATAAGCAAATTAACTATCCAGACTGGACAAAAACCTGCATTGTTTGATATCATGTGCTTTGATAATCAAAACAAAGAGAGCATATCTGTTTCAGAGGAAGAAACTTGGCATATAGAAAATCATTATCAGGTCTTCCATGAACATTAAAGTCATCAACCATCACTCTAAATGTGTCTTGGGAAGCAAATAGAAGACCTAATAAATAGGTTTAGTCATAGGTGGGCTGCTGCCAGTTCAGACCGGTTCAGGCAAACTGGTAGTTCTGACCACCGGCTGGGCCCGTCCACCTGCCCTGCCCCGGCGCTATCCCATCCTATATATCTCATTCTCTGGCTGACTCGCCCCTCCCACGCAGCCCAGCTGATTGCCACGCAATGCCCACTCTACTCACTGCGGCTGCCTGAAAAGGTGTGCTGGCAGCCGCACATATGAAATCACCGTGTGTTTGAAGCCACGCACAAGCGCAGAAGGCGCATGCCCAAATTTTCAGTTCTGCACTAGACAAACCAGTTGTTAAATTATGTGAAGCCCACCTCTAGGTTTAGTCCATAAATTCCTGACACTTGGGAATTGTCTCATAAGAGGAAAGTAATCACTAACAAAATGTTACCTCTAAAGTAAATCACTGCTAATGGAGCTTATTGTTCAAATGTAGATTGTATGACCAGGTGATTAAAACTAGCACCCCAAAGCCTCCTTCACTCTTCCCTTTCTCCTTGTCTCAGATAGTCAGCTAAAACTATCTACCACTTTCTCATTAGTCAATCAATAGATTTCTTAGATCAATGTAATACTATATTTTCCATATAAAGGCAAGAAAAAAATAGTTTTTGCAACTTGAATGCCATCCTTTCACATTCCAGCTGAAGAGAGAGCAATTACATTGGATTTCTACTCCTCAATCTGCATGGTAGGCCTTGCCTACTTTTTTGAATTGCAGCCATCACAGCTGCAATTCAAGCAAAGTCGATCAGGAAGCTGGCAGGAAATCTCAAACCATGGCAATGTGACGTATCACATGACGACCATAACCCATGGCAGCAACAACTGCCATCAGCATTTGCCATCTTAAGTCAAAGTCCTTACATGAGCCAACTGTGTCACTTACCAATAGAATTTCTGGTCCTAATTACAGTTGTTAACTGGTTCTAATAGTTTACTGAATACTACCTGCACTTGCGTTCATTGAAGCTACGTGTTATATCAGGGCTGTCAAACTCTCGGCCCACAGGCCAGATGCTTCACGCACTGGCCATGCCCATGCTTGATTTAGCGAAGGGGAAAAAAGTTCTGATACGTCACGTGACGATGCCATGACGATATGAGTTTGACACCCCTGTGTTATATCAAGCAATGAAAGGAGTTGGGAACCAAGGACAGTTGAAGGCAGAAAGTGTACTGAATGTGTACATCTGATGTTGCTGTATTCATTAAACCCCAGTGGGAATACTAAATCATCCTTGATGTTACCATTCCACCCAAAATTCCATTCAATACATTTGATTCTGAGATTTTAAATCTGTTTGTTCCACCTCACAGTTTTTAACTAACTTCAAAGTTATTTTGTCAATGGCAGGTTTTATTTCTAAACTGCTCTTCTCCTGAACATCCCTAGAGGTTATTAACATTTTGCTACTTTTATTAAATTCCCATTTGTTAGATTCTTTATGATGATGGGAAAATGGCAGTTGAAGTGGATGGCCGAGCCACCCAGAAACTGATCACCAATCTGAAGCCTGAGACATCCTATTCTTTTGTGCTAACCAATAGAGGGAACAGTGCTGGAGGACTGCAACACAGGGTAACGGCAAAGACAGCTCCAGATGTACTACGCACCCAACCACTTTTCATTGATAAGACAAATCTAGATGGAATGATAACAGTGAAACTACCAGAAGTACCAGCAAACAAAACTATAAAGTAAGTTACATCTAAAATGTTGCAAGAGCTTAAGAGCAATTCAAGGAGATTTATAATTTCTTAGAATATTTTCTGTAGTTTAAAGCATTTACCGGTACTTTTTTAGCCATTGCCTTAGGTGCAGGCACTGCACTAGACCAGCAGTCATTTTAAGATTTGATGCCAAAATGAATACAGTTTATTGTTTATTGTGATTATATGCTATCTTTCAAACATGACCCAGGAACTATGTTTTAACTTTTTATTTTTGGGGGAAAAAAGTGTTTGTCCTCATTGGCAAGCAGGAGCCACAAATGGGCAAGTGATATTATCAAAAGCATTAAGCGGGAGGCTTAAAGCACAAAATAAGTAAGAGTTAAATGGCAAAACAGGAAACTAAAATATCACAGGATGTTAACAGACCTGGTTTTTACACCTCATATTTGCAAAAGTCTGGAAAATCATGAAACTGAAAATCACTATGCTTGCTATTACAGCACTCTTCAGCATTATAGTCAGGGCAGTGCAGGGCATGAAACATTTTTTGCCTGTCCCTATGCTAGTACAGTGGGATCTTTTCACTGAAATGAATTGAATTTGAAATTGAATATTTCAGATTGAATAATTGTAGTAGATACTTCCATATCACTACATTTTAATGACCTATTAGTCATAGAAAGATCGGCTTTTTTTGAAGTCAAACTTACTTTCTCATTCCATTTATTGATGTGATTTGTAAATAAAATCAATAAAGAGATCCAAAACAAATTACCGTATTTTCCGGCGTATAAGACGACTTTTAAACACAGAAAAATCTTCTCAAAAGTCGGGGGTCGTCTAATAACGCCAGGTATAAGCTTCAGGGACAGGCTCCAGCTTCACCAGCCACCATCTCTCACAATACTCTCTCCCCTGCGCCCAAAGTG
>JANHZT010004339.1:47279-64984 GCA_032468215.1 Stegonotus admiraltiensis | reverse complement strand
ATATATATATATATATATCTCTCAAATGGATGAATATATTAATTTTTGGAAACTAATATTAAAAACTGGTGTACAAAATGGAAAATTGTTTATAAATACGTATTTTAGGATAAAATATAACAGTGTTTACAGAATTACATATGAAAAGCACACATTTTTAAATCAGATTTTCAGTTATAGCACATAATTTATTGAAACATACATTTTCAACAAGAAATATAAGGTACAATAAAGAGCTTCATGGTTGGAAAAAAATATGAAAACATGCAATAATATTCTCTTCTTAAGGCTTTCAATAATCTTCAAATGATCTCACTAAGTACAGAATATTGTACCATATTTGTCTGTGTTTTCAGTAAGCAAAATACTTCTCATAGTTCTCAGAGGTGACTAGTCTAAGTTTTAAATGACATGAATGTGAAAGCACAACTGATTACGAAGCCAATGTGTCTTCTTTAACATTGTATGGAATTAGACAGGTAAATATTAATGGTAAATATTAATATCCAAATATCAAATGATAAAAGTGCAGGAAGGGAAGGAGGGAAGGGAAGAGGAAGGGAGGGAGGGAGGAAAGGAGGGAGGGAGGGAGGGAGGGATCAAATCATTATTATGGTCATTGATCAACATAGATCAAAATGAAGATTTTGTGTTGGATATGAAAAGATTAGTATAAGTCTTTCAGTTCAATCATATAATTTTGGAGACCAAAAGAGAAACTTTTCTCAAAAGAGAAAAAAAATATTTTCTATGCACACATTTTCATTTGGATTTTTGTTATTGGACGGATAGAAATCTGTTCTAAAAAGCAGAGTTCAACACTATTAACCCATCACTAATCTCTACTGACAACAGAATTTTCATTTAAATTCCATGAAAACAAATTCTGTCACACACTGACAAAAGATTCTATCCTCTGAGAGTTTGTGATTACATCAGGAAAAACAGTACATGCCGATTAAGGCACACCATCTGGACATCTTCATCTGCACAACCAGGATGAAAAATTTAAATGCCATACATGCCAATAAAAATTCTCTCTTCAAGAGGGTTGAGCACAATCTTCTAATGCCAGGGTTACTGATAGTTTGATATACCCAACTCAGCCTAAATAGAGAGTAAAGGTAATCATAACAAGGATATGTGAAACTCCTTTTTCTTTCAGTAAAAGGAACTTAATCATTTTTTTAAAGTCCAGAATATCCAGATAGCATCCGGGATTAGCTCAGACACTTCCTAATTCACTGAACTGTAAGAAAGAACAGAAGGAATGGCTCAATCACAGTTGCAATCTTGGAACAGTTTGTTATTATAATCAGTCTCAATAAAAGTAGTTTTAATCCTCCTGCGGAGCTTATTTCATGATCCCATCTATCTAATGCAGTGGTTCTCAACCTTCCTAATGCCGAGACCCTTTAATACAGTTTCTCATGTTGTGGTGACCTCCAACCATAAAATGCGTGCCAAATGTCTGAGCGTGCGAGCGCTCACATGCTCTCATGTGCCAGCACCCATAATGCAATGGGCACCCCTATTTGCGCATGCGTGCATGACCCTCATGCTCCTAATGTGTATGCACCTCACACTGCACATGTGCACATGCAACCCGCACTGCGCATGTGCGCGCCCTCCATGCATGCACTCCCACTTTTTCCAAGAGGGCCGGCGCACCTCTTACCAGAGGATAACCAGTTACCAGCCCCTTCCCTGGCGAGACACCTGTTCCCAAGCCGTAAACGCAGGTATATGTGTTTTCCAACGGTCTTAGGCAACCCCTGTGAAAGGGTTGTTTGACCCTCAAAGGGGTCGTGACCCACAGGTTGGGAACCACTGATCTAATGGGACTGATAAATAGTCAGATATAAGTAGTCCTCGGCTTACAACCACTTGTTTAGTGACCTTTTGAAGTTACAACGACACTGAAAAGAATGACTTGTGACCATTTTTCACATTTACAGCCAGTGCAGCATCCCTATGATCAGATGATCAAAATTCACATGCTTAGTAACTGGTATTTATTTATCTGTCCCAGGATCCTGGGATCCCTTTTTGCAACCTTCTGATAAGCAAAGCGTAAAACCAGATTCACTTAACCAACCGGGTTACTAATTTATCAACTGCCATGATTCACTTAATACCTATGGCAAGAAAGGTTGTAAACGAGGCAAAACTCACTTAACAACTATTTTGCTTAGCAATGGAAATGTTGGTCATAAGTCCAGGATGATCTGTAATTACATTTTAATCTATGTTAAATCCCAAACTTTTTTTTGTTAAAATAACTTTTTAGCTTTTTGGTGGTGATGTAACGCAGCCAATTTTCTGCCTTTAGCAATGTACCCCACACCCCACCCCTAAAATTCTGTTCTGGATTATGAAGTAAGCTTCCCTTATGACAGTTGAACTTCTAAACAGATTTGCATGAAAAATCTGTACATAACCCCGGGCAAATATTTTCAAAACTCTGTTGGCAAAGCAACTTATGCCAAAGCATGCTAAAGGAAAGCTAATGAAACTCTACAATAATATATACATACATAAATACATACATATATATATATCAGTGATTTATGTTGATGATTTCCAATCAGATTTCCAACCCATCTGAGAAGTAGTATTACATATCAGAGTAGATTCTTAATCTATCAGCACAGCAGTCATTCCTAATGCGATCAAAAGTTCATGGAAAAAAGAATGGGACTCTGGAATATGAGTGTTATCAATGCCATGTACTGAACTTAGTAGGTACAATGATGAATATGAAATTACGGCATAGGGAAGAGCAGCCTTATATTCAGATACATGTTGGATGTCCTGGTATAGTCAGTAATTAAACCAGGAAAATTGGTATGCAAATTAAAATCTTGTTATACAATTTTTAAAGTGCTGAATGGGAAGTAATATTTGGAACATCTGCTATATACTGATAGTCCTTGTCTTATGACCACAATTTGGACCAGAAAATCTGCTGCTAAGCATGGCAATCACTAGGTCGTACCTGATTTTACATTTTGTCATGGTTGTTAAGCAAATCACTGCGGATGTTAACGATCACATGATCGTTAAGCGAATCCAGCATCCCTCATTGACATTGCTTGTCAGTAGCAGTCAGAATTGAAGATGGTGATCACATCACCCAGGATGCTGCCATCCTTGTAAACACATGTTAGTTGCCAAACATTCAAATATCAGTGTTGGACCATCAGGATATTGCAGTAGTCATAAGTGTGAAGACTGATCATAAGTCACTTTTTTCAGAGCTGTTGTAACTTTAAAATTGTCATGAAATGAATGGTTGTAAGTTAAGGACTACCTGTAGGAATAAGAGAAAAGGGGGGGGGGAGATCATGTTTTGTTGCATTATGAATCAACAAATACTTATTGACAGAATTAGATATTGGTGTTTCATAATATAACAACATTTCTTGCCTATTTGAAAATATTAAAAGTGTTGGGCATAACACAATACAGTTCACAAGTGAATAGTTAGTTCAGCATGAAAATCATTTTCAGTAGCAATTAACAGCTTCAGAGTTTTAAAAAATGTGTGTGTCTGTGTGTGTCTGTGTGGTTCTTAACACAGCAGTTCTTAACACAGTTTGCTAGTTTGTTCTAAAATGGTAATAAGTTTATTTTCTCCCTTGCTTTATTTTCTCGCTATATTTTGATTAATAATATATTAAGTTGATGAATATGAGAATGAATGCTACTAGTAATTTTACCAGAGGTATTATTTCATGCAGGGAAATTAACAATGTATATACAAATATAATGTATGCATTTGTTTATGCTTGCAGCAAAACCACCAGGACGTACTGAGGCATATTTGTAGGTAGAGAACTTAAGAGGAGAGCTCACAATTTGCCCAAGGCCATCACTTAAACTATGAACAATGCTAGATTTTGAATCACAGCTTTCTAAGCTTGAATATAAAAAAGTCCTTGACTTTTTTATTATTTTTTATGAAGGAACAAGGATGATTACCTGCAGTCACTTAAATAATGCCATTGTCAATTGCATCCATTAAAAGTAGTTTTTGTATAGAGTAATGTAGATATAGTAAGTGCAGATTTATTAATTTATTGATATTTGGGGGGGGGAACAGAGCAGCAGTGTGTTGCTATATTTTCATTGCACTATTTTTTAATTTTTAAGATTCAATTTTTTTCTTTAATTTAAAGTGGTTTGGTGCAATCTTATCAGTGCCTAGCAAGAAGTATTAGTCAAGTTAGAAGGCCAATTCCTAGATCCATATTTAAGAGCCATTTTCCTTATAGTTGAGTTTAGAATAAAGGCAATAAATACAATGTGGATAAAATGCCTGTATTTTTCTTTTAAAAGGCTATCATGGTTTTGTATGAGAATTTAAATCTTTAGTTAAATGTGTGACTCTTCAATGTGGAATTCTTAAGGAGAAGGTCCAAATGATCTAAATGACTTCTTCAGTGAAAAGTGAACATTTTAACATTTTGTAATCTAACCTGGCTACATATATGTATTGATTTCACAAATGATTTGTTTCCATTAAGTGATTGCAGCTGTGTTTGAAAACAGATTGTAGAGAGTAATTGCCAAGAAAAATAACTTTTTATATGCCTTCTTTAACTGCTGATATGGAGTTAAAAAAAAAGAAAAAGAAAATGATAATGGATATAGAATTCTTTTTAGAAGGAAAAAGCTATTAAAGTGTGTATCAGTGCATACAAGAATGATTTCTACCTTCAAGCTGCTTTTTCTGCAGCATGGCCTGAACCTATTCAGACTCTCTTAGCTTTTCCCCTATAATTTAAAAGTGTATTTCATTTATATTGCATATACTTGATATTGCCCCTTTCATTGACAAAAATGGTTCACTATTAGAGACTGATAAACCATTATTAAAATATAGTGCCTACACTTTTTTATTTCATATTGGGAGAGATAATAATTTAAATTGTTGTGAAATTGTGCCATTGGTGGAATACAAAGTCAACCAGAACTACTTTTGCAAGGAGGAGGATAAGTGGGGTAAGAAAGGAGGAGGATAAGTGGGATAAGCATTGTCATTTTCTCTATTTGACTTTCCCAAAATACTAGAATATTAATATTCCATCTTGCAAAACGGTCCAAGAAGATTCTGTAAATGGAGCTCCTGTAGTAGCCACCACTCGAATAGCAACAATCAGTGTAGGCATTCTGAGAATATCTCTGTGACTCCTGTACGTTATGATATAATTCTGGATTTACAGGATTATGCACGAGAATGGGCAGTTTTGAAGGTTAGGGGCTTGGGATGTTATTGAATTGGACTATTTTCTTTGTATTCCACAATACTTTTTTTTTGCCAACCTTTTGAATTTATATGACATGTATAATTAATCCATTTTATACCCATATCCCAGAGTTGCCTTGTGATAAGATGGGCAGAAAACATATGTAATAATAAATAAGTATAATATTACTCTTTAAAAAAACCAACAAACCTGGATGATAGTAAAAGTCTTCTTTTCCTTAGTGTAAATCCAAAATAGATCACAACCGGTTCAGTTTTTAAAAAAACAAAAAGTAAATAACATGTATTTTTGCTTACATGAGCATACCATTAAATATAAAAAAATTAAACATGACCAACTTAAACTGATGGTTTCAAAACAACCCACTGCAGGATGTAAACTTGTTCATTGAAGATCCATTCATTATGCATCAAATTATACTGTGTCACTCTAGTGCAGGTTGGTAAATAGATACTTTGCAACTTCCAATCTAAGGCTGAAAAAGACTGACTGATCTCACATGACTCATCCTTGTAGAAGGACTACAACCTGGATTTCCCTGCTCCTAGTCTACTTTAACCACTATCCCAAGAAGCTCTGAGATAAAGTGATATACTGATAAAAAGAGAAATTGCAAATAACTTACCAAAATTCTTGCCAAAATGCTTGCTTTCTTCCAAACGCCATGTCTTATCTGAGGAAAAGCCACCCAATTAGCTTCACCTGAATGTTAAATTTTGCAAGCACTAAATCCTTCAAAATGTAAGCATTCAGAAATGAGTGAAATTATTGCTTTCCACTGCGCCGAAGTTTGTCTTATTTATAGTGTTTCTGTTGTTATTACAAACTGATAAACACAATATTGAAGTCTAATAAAAGAGTTCAATTAGCAGTACATATATATTTGTGTTTAATATTAATTTCATATAGTAGTGTGTAATTATAACCAGTTGGTTCTGCTGTAATTATTCTGTATAGAAGCTTTCCAATGAATTCCCTTTATATAAACCTCACTGTTACATTTTGTTTCATTTGCAGAGGTTACTATATAGTAATTGTACCTTTGATAAAGAAATCAGATGGAAAATTCATGAAACCACGCGAGAGCCCAGATGAAATGGAATTAGATGAGGTACCCTTTGTTTATTTTAGCTCTTTTTTTACCCAGAGAAACCTTTTCTGATTGAAGCAGTCTTAATGGTTGTGTCCAATTAATGTACTCATGTCAGCAAGTTGACTTTTTTTTAATACTTTGTCATTTATATTGGAGTTAGTTTCTGGGAGCAAACACAAAAAGCTAATTACGTAAATTAAAATACATTAAGTTGCAATGAGGCACATAAACTGTCTGATCTTTGATGTCATTAATATTTTATTCCTTGCTGATTGTAAGGCATAATGTAGAAAACAAAATGACTTGTCAGCAAAAGTATAATCACCACTGATATGAACTCCAATAAAGGTCTGGTTCATTAATGGGGTATTTGCTAAAGCTGAATCAAATGCTAAATTGCAATTTGCTCTGCAGTTTAACATTTGACCTCCCTCATAGTCTCTTTACCTGTCTCAGCTATGCTGAAATACTCTAATTAGAAAGTGTATCTATTATTTTTAAACTCTTGTTCCTTGCACTCCAGATTGAACCTAAACAAAAAAAAACCCTTCATATTCTCAGAATGAGAGCCAAGTTGTTGAGCCAGATGATGTATTTAGTCAATTTCTATTATCCTTATTCTGAAATAATTAGTCAGTGACATTAGAATCTTCCAATATTTTGATATTTTGAGATCATTAGATTTTGTTTATTTTTTCTTCTAAATACATCTTACTTTAGAAAGAGAGGAAGAATTTAAAAATACCAGTCCTGTCTAGAGGAGATACTTACGTAAGGTTGGTATAATATTCACCTATATATTCATTGGACATGGCTACAAAAATTGATTCTTCAAATCACTTATTTTCAAAGAAAGTGTGGAATCATTTAATGCTGATTACATTTTCACACTTTCAAGAATAGAAATATGACGTTATATTTCCATATATTTTTGATATATCCCCTGGGATGGATGTTCTGGTGTTTTTTCTTATGGTAAAATTTGTTAATTGGATACATTTACATGCAGAGGCAATTGGATAACTTTCATAATGATATTTGTGTTGTTAGAACAGAGAATGCAAATATTTTTTTTCTAGTAAACTTTGCAGTATCAGTTTTGGAATGTCTGGAAGTAAAGGTTTATGAGCTTTTAACTACCTTTTTTTATACTTGGTATCCAGTATCCAAAGTATTCAAATAAGGACATCTATGCAGTGATTGGTTGAATTGTGTACAAGGCTGATCAGAAACAGTTTGATTTGACAGAAATTCATAACTTTACATTATTAAGAAGACTGGCTGGACTTAAACTAGTATTCTTAGGTACTTGAAAAAATAAATTTGTTAAGTCTTAGATACAATTGTTGTCTTTCTAATGTGATTTTCTTCTCCGTTATGCAACAGCTAGTGTCTTCTGTACAACAGATTCGAACAGTATTATCTTTGTTGTTGTTGGTTTCTCTTTAGGTTTTCTCAAATTGTTTCTTAATTGTTTACTGATTTTACTCATAGGTTGAAGTGTTTTGTATACCTAATCAATAAAATTAACCTATCTTGATTTCAAAGGTTATATGCTATGATACTGTAGAGCAGGGCTGTCAAACTCACGGCCCACAGGCCTGATGTGTCACATGCTGTCCATGCCCACGCCCGGTTTAACAAAGGGGAAAAAAGTCCCAATACATCACGTGATGCCACGAGTTTGACACCCCTTGCTGTAGAGGGATGAGGGATTTTTAAAGTTAAAAATCATAATGCATAATTTTATACATTTAAATTTATTCATTCAT
This sequence comes from Stegonotus admiraltiensis, assembly GCA_032468215.1. Classification (NCBI taxonomy): domain Eukaryota; kingdom Metazoa; phylum Chordata; class Lepidosauria; order Squamata; family Colubridae; genus Stegonotus; species Stegonotus admiraltiensis. The sequence goes on along the minus strand of JANHZT010004339.1, from coordinate 56,846 downwards.
TACATTAGTTGCTACCTAACTTCAAATTGACTCTAAGTACTTCACAACATAAAATAATTAACAATAATTAAAAAACAATTAAAATGTATCCCGTACCCAGCAAAGGGCTCCAGGCGCAGCTTGGGAGTAGAGCCAGGTCTTTAAAGCCCTCCAGAATGATATTTTACCAAGATTTCAGGTGAAACCTAATTCTAGAAGGCAGGCACTGCGACAGCAAAAGCATGTTTCCAGTATCCTGATGGCACCACATAATCAAACAAACTTAGGGTGCACCAATCCTGCCCTTCTGACTGGCTAAGAAGAACCTAAAGTACCAGGCCTGATACTGTGTAGGGCTATAAATCATGACAGGATTTATAAGTCATAACTAGCAGCTTGAATCACACTCGGAACCAAACTGGTACCCAGTGGAGGTCACAAAATCAGAGTATCACATGTGCATACTGAAACATATCCATCATTAACCACACCATTGCATTGTGGACTACTTGAAGCTTTCAAAAACTCTTTCAATTCCTTGTAGAATATATTGTCATAATTGTGCTATGAGGTGACTAGGACTCTCTGAAGGACTTCTCAATCTCGGAAAAGGCACAACTGGTACAGTAGATTAAGTTATATAATGGTCTTCTTATCTATAGCTGCCACCTGTTCATTAAGCAAGAGCTGCGGAGCCAGGAAGAACCTCAATTTGTACTCTTGAATGGGAAAGTGTTACCCTATCCAAGGTTTAACATCCCCAGCCATTTTGTGACAGAACTTGAATGGCCTCACTTGGCCAGTCTGGAGTCAAAAGATATAATTATGTAGGAGAGGAGCGAGCAGGGGGGTGGAGTGAAGTGAGTCATCAGTTTCTAGTCCTGTATGTAGATTTCACATGTGTATAATGAAATAGTTGGGGAAACAAATTCCATTGCAAAATTCCATTGACCAATATGGAAGCCATAACAGATTACAATATGGTACTTCAAGGGCCTTGAATTTCTGTATAATTAAGCTATTAGTATTTGTGCTACTGCTATTCAGAACAAAATCATTTGTTCATGTTGTGATGGGTTAATTAGTATAAACTTTGACAATTCAGAAATGTTATAGTATTTTTTTTTAATTCATCAAAATATAAAATACAGAGAAATTAAGAAAAATGAAAATAATGGGAAAAAGATTGACCTCCAACTCCTTTTGGTGCAGTAGAATAAGGTGGTAACATACAATAAGATAATAACATACAATCTCAACTAATTCAGAAACGCTTAGAAAAGATAGGATCTTCCCCATATTTTTCCAGGAATAATTAACAATGGAATAGAAAATTTTATGGGACTACTGAGAAAACAATCTTTAAGAGGAATCTATTGTAAGAAAGAAAGCAGCTGGTAGGATGATACTTTGGGAATGGCATTCTTCTACCAACAAGAATGCTATAATCAATGCTAGAATTCCAGGTGTCCAGTGGTGATCAATTCAAACTCAACGCTGAAGTCATTGAAAACCTATTTTCTGCATGGAGCTCTGCACTGCTCTGATCCCATATGCACTGGCAGATGTTACTCTTTTTTCATACCTAATTTGTGGCTTTGGGAAAGAGAGGACAATAAAACACAATGCCAGCAGCAGTTAGTCCGGTGCAGATGGGCAAAGTATTATTAAAAATACAGTTAATGTTTTCTATTTCTTTTTTATTTCCAATTTTATAGTCATTCTTTTTCTTATAACAATTAAAAGAAAAAATAATGACTAGAAAATTGAAAGCAAAGGTAATATTGGGTGGTGGGGGAAGAAATAGAAAATGTTTAAGTATATTTTCAGTAATTTTTTGCCAACACACAATAGTATTTTCATTTAAATAGTAGCAGTAATTACCAAAAATAAACCTTTCAGCAGTTCAGAAGTTATTCAATTCAAAATTAATTATCCCAGTAACAGGTTCCAAACAGAAAACATTTATTCACAATAAAAAGGACCTTTGCTGAATAAAAATTCTGAATAAAAACATAAGAATAAAGGTAAAATTCACTCTGTCTCAATTTTTGTGTGGATACACCTCTCCAAACTATATTCAAACTAAGAATTTTATAATTATTATAACTGAAAAATACCACATCTATTAGAAAAACATATATTGCTTTTTTATATTGCTTATGAAATAACTTTATTATGGTCTATGACCATTGGTACAATAAAAAAATACAGTAGAAAGGGAAATAGTTTATCACAGCAATTTGTTATTGGGGAAGGGAGAAAATAATACAGCAACATATCTAATGAAAGTTTTGCATAGTAAATGTTTGAACACCTGATATGAGAGAATGAGATTAGCATTCCTTAAAAAATAATAAACATAAAATTTATTTATGTGGCCTTCATATTTGGAAATGATTGAGATGATCTGAGTATGTCTTGGGGCAACATAGAAAGAGCACCATATAAGGACATAAGAGATAATTTCTACCTCTCTGAATGCACAAGGGCCAGGTTTCTATAAATAAAAACAGTCCCATGAAGTCTTTCAGCCAGTAGACATAATTATTTATATTTGCATTAAATTGTACAGATAACCCTCAATCCAAGGCTTGTGACCATTTGGTGTACATTGCTAATCAAAGAGTGATTGTTTTAAGAAAGCTTTTTATGAAAATGTATTTGAAATTTTGTGCATTTATGGACAAGTTTTCAAATGTATGTATTGTAGTGAGACAGTGAAATTAAAATAGCAGGTAAAATAGGAAACCAAGAGAAATTTGAATTGCCTCCGTACTAGAAGAAGAGATTATGATATTGACATTTATCATCAACATTTGTATACCTGCTTTAATCTCTGCAACTGAGCCTTTTTTTAAAACTGTGGCTGAAAACTGACAAAAAACCCCACCATAAATTGTGGTTACTTGATTGCAGAACGCTGCAACTGGCCATAAAGTACTGCTGGTTGCTAAGCACTCAAAATGTGGTCATATGACCACAGAGTGTGGTACCCGACAAAACTCTGGAACCAGATCATAAGTAGATTTTGGTGTTTCTGTCATAATTTTAAATGGTTGCTAAGCAACTGGTCATTAAGTGCGGACTATTTGTAGTGAAAAAGCCATTTTAAAGCCATTGGTTTAAGGTATGTTTATACATGGTTTCCCAAGGTCTTACTAAAATTTTGCCATAGCTTTAATATAGAATCTCAGTCTTCTACATCAAAAGCAGGCTTCTGCAAATTTCCCAATGTAACTTTGTGAAGGTTACAACCAGAGGTGGGTTTCAGCAGGTTCTGACCAGTTCTGGAGAACCAGTAGTAAAATTCTGACTGGCCCCGCCCCCATCTATTCTCTGCCTCCCAAGTCCCAGCTGATCGGGAGGAAATGGAGATTTTACAGTATCATTCCCCTGGAGTGGGGTGGGAATGGAGATTTTGCAGTATCCTTCCCCTGCCACGCCCACCAAGCCACGCCCACCAAGCCATGCCACACCCACCAAACCACACACGCAGAACCGGTAGTAAAAAATTTTTGAAACCCACCACTTGTTTTGAAACACAACGTCTTAACCGACGAATTGATAAATATTGGCATAAGACAAAATTATACTTAGTAGTAAAACAGCCAGTTGTTGAACTCATATTTGACCATTCAGTCTTAATTTTTAAATAAATGATTAATCTGGCTAATCTTGGCATTGTACATTCAGGCTGTTCACATGAAATCTGCAAATGCCGCACGGCAAGCCACATCAGTTAGGCCTAAATTTCATTTGAAGCAAAACAGCAAATAATCCTGCTAGCTTCAGTTTATTGGAAGCCTGCTAAAATCAGCGGTCTTTGCTTTCCAGAAGTTGCCTTTAGAATTGTGATGTAAGACTGAAATGGTAAAATCAGAAGTGGCAGGACTTACTTTAGAAGAGCTTTAGGAATAATGTATTTATAAAGAGACTGGATCAGTAACATCTGATGGAAATGCTTTAAAGTATCCCAGACTGTTGCTCTGTTTGTATTCCTAGACCTCAAAAGGGCCCTGTTCTTTCATTTCTGAAGCCTTGCAGTATAATCGGTTTTGTTTTTCTGCTGCTTATTTTGTCTTAAGATCCAAACATTTTGGTTTTGTTTGCATTTATATTATTGATCATATAAATAAGGTAAAATAATACAATGTATTGGAATAGAAAAAATATTCAATGAAATTAAGTAAGACTTGGCAATTGATCCCAATTTGACCTAGATAGGAAGCTCTCAACTAAATGGCTTTAGCTAGAAATGTGGCAGCCCTTACTTGAAGGAAGGAAGATAGCTTATTGGTGGGTCTCAAAAGACTATCCTGTCAATTAATGACTTAAAATGTTGTGCTCTGTGTTGAAGCAAGCCGTTGGCAGTCTAAGAGGCTATTTTGATTATATTTACTTTTTTATTTTAAGCAGTTAATATCCTAAAAAATACAAAAATGTATTATATTTACGTATTATATTCGTCTGTTTGTTGTTAAAGAAGATTAACTGCTTGAAAACAATATGTAGTTTTTAGTCAGCAATCTGTGTTCGGAGCCAAGTTTCACTTTCTGAACTCAGAAAGCTGTAAGAGTGGTGTACAGGTAGTCCTCGACTTACAACCGCAATTGAACCCAACATTTCTGTTGTTAAGTGAGACATTTGCCCCATTTTACAACCTTTCTTGTCTCAATTGTTAAGTGAATCACTGCAATTGATAAGTTAGTAGCCTGGTTGTTAAACGAATCTGGCTTCCCTATTGACTTCGCTTGTCAGTAGGTCGCAAAAGGTGATCACATGACCCCAGGGCACTGCAACCGTCAAAATATGAATCAGTTGCCAAGCATCTGAATTTTGAGCACATGATCATGGAAATTCTGCAAAGGTCATAACTATGAAAAAACGGTCATAAATCACATTTTTCAGTGCTGTTGTAACTTTGAATGGTCACTAAATGTACTGTTGTAAGTCAAGAACTACCTGTAATGATTATTTGGCAAAACTACAGATTGAGATATTTTGGTTCTGCAACAATCCCATCCTTTTTATATATTCTCGGGCATACTAATATTTTAGCTTATTCCCTGCTGTTAAAAGAGACTTTATTAAAGTGAAAGAGAGTTTATTAAATAAACAGAGCAACATCTGCTTCCAGAGGCTTCCAACATCTACCACTGCTGTTTGTCAATCTTCATTTCTCCCCTGTGATAAATTTGGTGTTGTTATGCCAGTGCTGTTTTAACTATGGTTTACTACTGCTCAGAAAATTCACAATGAATTAATGCTAGAATGGGCAGAATAATGTTTTATTAATATTTTGCCCCAGTTCTGTTACTAAGATCTATTAATATGATGAAAGGAATACAATATAATGCTGTGTGGTCTCTTATTTAAGAGAATTAAATCACATATTCATCAAATATCAATCATGCAGCTTTTCTGAAAAACTGCTTAATAGTTGTTACTAGAAGGGATCATAATGTTCAGTGTTAAAACCTGTTTTGATTCTTATCTGATGTGGCTCTTTAAGAAGGCATGATATTCATTTAGATTTCTCTGTTTATGTTTACTTTAAAAATATCCTATTGAATTCAGTGAGGCATAGGCATAGGAGGTAAATGTGCATAGGGTTACAACAGAATTATAAATCAGATTATGGTTTATAAAACCCGTAGTTCTTAAAACAGATTATGGTTTACAAAACCCGTAGTTCTTAAAACTATATTAATATTTTTTTACCATCCTATGGTGTTAGTTTAATTTTATTTACAGTTATCTTTCCATTTTTTGCTTCTCTTTTTTTTTCTTCTTTTCTACCCTAAAGCTACTGAAAGAGATAGCACGAAGGCGGAGAAGCATTCGTTTGGGGAGAGAAGCAGATTTAAAGCCATATATTGCAGCTCACTTTGAAGTTCTTCCTACTGAGTTCACCCTGGGGGATAAGAAACAGTATGGTGGCTTTGAGAACAAGCAGCTCCAAAACGGCCAAGAATATGTTGTCTTTATTTTAGCTGTGATGGAACACTCAGAATCAGTAAGTTGGCTGCAGGTTTGATTCCCTCTCCCCCACCCCCACCCCTCAACGTAGACTTAAAAGACTGTATCTTATCTCCACACAGCTCTTGCTTTGGCCATGTTCTTACATGCTAAAAAATGTTTACATGTTTTGGATGTTATAAGGCTATTTTCTATCTGCATTAAAGAATCTGGATTGATTGATTTATTTATTTTTCCTAATTTAGATGGTCACCCATACAAGGGGAATCTTAAACCCACCATTAAAATCAAATATAAACACTTAAAACAATTAAATATCGTGCTGGTAAAACCAAGATTGGAGTTAATTAAGAGTCAGCCAAGCTGCCTTAGGAATTCTGGGAGTTGAAGTCCACAAGGTGTAAAAGAGCCAAGTTTGCCTACCCCTGACTTAGGTCAACACACAATGAAGCAGCAAGTGTGCACAACTCTACTCTCTACTTCTGCCTCTATTTACCATCTCATATTGATATGGCATCATCAAGCTATGATATGTGTGTTTATCCTAGTTATATGGTATGTCATTCAGAGGTGGGTTTCAGCAGGTTCTGACCAGTTCTGGAGAACCGGTAGCGGAAATTTTGAGTAGTTCGGAGAATCGGTAGTAAAAATTCTGACTGGCCCCACCCCCATCTATTCTCTGCCTCCCAAGTCCAGCGGATCAGGAGGAAATGGGGATTTTGCAGTAACCTTATCCTGTCATTACATTCCGTAATGACTGAATAAGACATATAGTAAAGACTGGCATAGAAAATAATGATAGGTTTAAATCTTAAGTTATTTCCATTTCTCAGAGTAAACAGTTGGTTTCATTTTAATCATTATAGTATATTTTCTGCTTTGCTTCTTGAAATATCTGATAATTACTGAGGAATGAATTTTACATCTAATCTTTCCTCTTTCTTGTCTCAAAACATATTGTCCAGACAATGTTGTTCTTTATAAAACATTTTTGGGAAAACAGGAACTAATCAAGAAATGCAAAGCGGACTTCTTTATTTACAGTATTTTGCCACTGACCAGCAGTGAAATGTAAAAGAATTAGAAAATATTGTAAGAAAAAGTAGAATTCCTGAATTGATTTAAATAACTAATTGTACCATTGTGCAATTTATCTGTTTCATATGTTCGTTACATGCTTCAATTATTTTAACTTTAATATATTTTTAAAAATAAAAAAGGAAGGGAAAGAGACTTTTGGAAAAGAAAAGCAACCAATATTAACATTTCAATTTGCAAGTTACATGGTTTTTTTTTTCAAATTGGTTGTTAACCTGTCACATGTATTTACTAGATTGGCTTTGTTGAATTTAATTCATTTTAGTTAAAGGCTTATTGTAGTTGTTTTTCCCAAGTATATTGTTAATTGCAAAAAGTCTTCTTACTTTAATATTCTTTTACAATTATACTTATGTTTGAGAATAATCATCTCAGGAATCCCTCTTCTACTTTTGTTTGAAAAGTCTTGCCAAGCTATATCTTTAACTGTGAGAAGGCAAGAAAGTTTGTTGTGGCTAGTTCTAAATATATATACAGTAGAATGTCTTACATTCCCCACTACATTATTAAGTCAGATTTTTCTCCCATCCAGACCATGTATGCAACCAGCCCATATTCTGAGACAGTTGTATCAGTGGATCTTAATCCCCAGCCAATTACAGAAGAGGAAGAGGGTTTGATCTGGGTTGTAGGACCAGTCCTTGCAGTTGTATTTATCATCTGTATTGTTATAGCTATTCTACTTTATAAAAGGTAAGTTTACAAAATAGTGTGTAGAGAAGGGCAGGTTTTAGATGTGTTCATTGTGTTGCAAATATTTTTAGATTAAAAAAGAAGCTTCTTTACATAAAAGACTCTTTTTAGACATAGAATAAAATCGGTATTTAATTCCTAACAAATGAAGGTATCATCCAGGCCAGACGTCTCTTCTAGATTTCTGTAAAAAATCCATACACAAGCAATAATTTCTCAGGAAAGAATACAATCTCATTGTCACTGTATTTTTTTCTTCTTGGAATCAAGGAGTAGATTTTGCAATTTATACTTTCAGGTGCCTTATTTTAGTTTCATCTCTTGCCAATTGACACTCTTATCATCATGCTATTTGTTCTTTTTGACATTACCATGTCTGGCTATATAAATTTGTTCCATGTTTGAGAACTGGCTGGGGGAAAAAATCATGCTTTCTACTAGGGAAAATAATATATTCTTACAGAGGGAAAAGAAGATGGCTTTATTTGTTTTTTATAAGAGACAAGAGAAGAAATATGATGGATTATTACTTCGGTTTCTTTACTCCGTAGAGATTCTTTTTCCTACAAGTAGAGAATGTTTACATCAAATTCAGTAAGGTGTTAGGGGCTAGTAGATCTGTACCCTAATTGTGAAAGAGCATTTTCTGTCACGATAACTTACTTTGCCATTGGCCAACTAACATTCAACTTTTTTCTCTCTTTTTTCTGCCGCTTAATAATGGAGCAGTAAACCTGACAGGTGAGATAAATTTTTTAAAAAACTTGCTTTCCGTTTTCTCTGAAAAGGGAAAATGAGAAAACAGTTTAAAAATAGCTTGTTTGAGTTTCCAAACAGAATATTTATCAGTCTAAAGGAATCCAAACAGATGTACTGTTTGGAAAAGGAGGCAGACCTGAAGTTTAACATATATTTTTTTCCCCAAAGGAAGATGAAATATATAAAAAACAATGAAGGCTAAATTAAAAAAAAGTTTTAAAAAAATCCTGCTCTCTGTCCAGATACTCATTTTGTGGATTTAAGATTAAACTTTAAACTGGTCCTGGAACCCAAGATGCTCTGGTAAATGTGTGTATTCAACCTTTTAGTACATGTTTACACATATTCACATATTTGTTTGAAAGCCTGCTCGAAGCTACACTTAAAAATAACAAAAGAGAGGACTAAACAAACTTACAGGGATTGAATTCAAAGCTCCTGACTAAAATTAAAGGCCTGTAAAATAAGCTATCCCATTTATAAAATTAATTGTTGTATTCTACTATATCATCTATCCTTTCACATGCACATATGTGAACACATATTCATGCACAGAAACACAGGTAAATACACCCACTCCTGCTTCCCTCCTTCCACTAGAAAAAGCAAAATAGAACAAGAAGAAAGGTAGATGCAGGGAAACAAAGAGAAATAAGAAAACAAAATTGCATGGAGATTAAATAGGTAGACACGGAAAGAAAATATTAAAATTCACCAGAGACCAAGCAAGGTTAGGGTTTCCTCCCTAACCTTGGGCATAGCTAATCATATTCTCAAAGGTATCTCCCAGTAACAACATCAGAAGACATTTCAACTTCATATTAATTACTTGTTCAACCACATCATCAGAAAAAAAGTGACCCCAATTTACAAGTAATCTTTTGAAATGTATTTATTTATTTAGCGTATGGCTGGTCACACACAATATTAAAACACTTCATTTTTACAGGTTAAAACAATTAGAAAAATTTTAAAAAAACAGTAAGAAAACCTAAGAGGAAAAACAGAAATAACATTTCAGAGTTTAATGTTGAGTTTGGAGATCCAGTCAGTAGC
>JANHZT010004339.1:36837-47224 GCA_032468215.1 Stegonotus admiraltiensis | reverse complement strand
CGATCAAAATTTGAGCACTTGGCAATATATCTACCCATATTTACCTGAAAATAAGATAAATGTTTTCTTTCAAAAATTACTATTTTTACACTCAGCATAGAGATTCATAGAGCTTGCAAAAAAAAACCTGTTCAATCTTACATATTCACTTTTGGGGTATTGCTAATGCTAGCATAAAGTCAGCTTGCATCATCTTAAATAAAATGGTACAATTCAGAAAATGGAGCTGCAGAGGAATTAGGCAATAGCCAATAGTTTGAACATGAACCAAAATTCTTTTCTTCAAATAGTTTTAGAAAAAACTAAAAACTAAATTTAAGGTTCCATAAATTTTGGGATTTCAATAATCACTGGGTTCATTTCAGAGATTAAACATGTACAAATATTATTGAAATCAGTGCACAGTGCAGTGTAACATTTAATGGTACACTGATTGTTCTTAATTTTTATCAGTATTCAGGCATATTTAATTATCTTTTGATTGTCCTACGTTCACCAAAAAATTAAACACATGCAACATGTTTCATAACAGATTATTCTATTAACATAATTGCGTCATTTTCATTAATTCTACAAAACTTGGTTTCTGTGTTGATGTTTTAAAATCCTAAGTGTATACCAAAAACAATATATCAGGAAGTACATAATTATGGGTTGCTAGTGTTGTTTTGGCAAGAGGAGTAGTGATATCAATAATAAATAAGTAAATTATTGATTAATCATCTTAATGATTGTATTCACTTTCTCTATGCAGGAAAAGGGCAGACACAGACTCTAGAAAGAACAGTATCCCCAACAGTAAAGAAATTCCTTCACATCATCCCACAGATCCAGTAGAGCTAAGGCGCCTAAATTTTCAAACTCCAGGTAATTTGCAAATATTCTATTTTAATTATTTAAACAACATATCACCATAGATGATTTTGGTGTTTCATAATTTCATAGGAGTAAATACTGTATGAAAAAAAATTACCTTTGATTATTTTGCTTCTGTTGATTATTGAAGACTGAGTTTTTAAAAAATTCTACTTCAAACTGTGCTTCTTTCCTGTTGGGTTTATGCTAGTGAGATGTACCAAATTAATCATATTTCATCTTTAATTAATGTTATTTTTAGAAGTCCATAGTTATGAGATAGACTAGTGGGATATTTAATGGTGTTCATAAATTCAAGATAATCATGTCCTTCCTCCCTCAAATGTTCCATGTACTGTCTTAATTAGAATTTCATCTTGATGAGGATTTAAAATTCTTTAAAAATTTACAATACCAGAAGGAAGAAAAAAAGCCAAAGGTAATAGGAAAAACTATTAAAAGGCTCAAGAGAAAAAGAAAGTGATTAGTTAAGAAATAACTACAGATAGTCCTTAATTTACAACAGTTCATTTAGTGACTGTTCAAAGTTACAACGGCACTGAAAAAAGTGACTTATGATCATTTTTCACACTTACAACTATTGCAGGATCCCCATGGTCGGATGATACAAAAGTCATCCTCTTGGCAATTGGTTCATATTTATGATAGTTGCAGTGTCCTGAGACCTTCTGGCAAGCAAAATCAAGGGGAAAGACAGATTCACTTAACAGTAGTGTCACTAACTTAACTGCAGTCATTCACTTAACAACTTTGGCAAGAAAGGTTGTAAAATAGGCCAAAATTCATTTAACAATGTCTCAGAAAATTTGGGCTCAATTGTGGTTGTAAGTCAAGGACTACCTATATGTTATACCAGTATTGCAGCTTTCATGCTGTATAGAAATATAGTAACTTTCTGTATTAAGTAAATTATGCTTTCAGTATTGAATTATTAGCACTGGATATATGCTATATGAATATATATTAGATATACATACTGTTAAAGTCTATATTGCTTGTCTTATGCCCAATTCTCAGTTGGAAATCCATTTACTCATGCATGCTTATCACTCCATTATTTGCCTGTATGTAAACTATCATCGTAGATCAAATACTACGGGCATGGCTTTTATGTTTACATTAAGTAAAGCAAACAATACTAACATACAAAAGAGAAATGTTTGAGATCAACTGCCTGACCCATGCAGCTCAGTAATGCTACAAGCAGTATGTACTCTGGATTAAATAATTCAGAGTGCACTTTATCTTATGCACAATGAAAGTCCTGAGTTTAACCTATAATATGTTTTGTGAGAATGAGAACAATCTGTCTTCTCAGTTTCTCAAATTTAGTTTGACTCCTTGACATATTTTACTTTGATATGAGAATACGAAAAGAACAATGAAGACATGATGAATGAAAAGAGTTAAGGTAAAAGGAAAGTAAAACCCAAAAGTTTCAACAAATTATTTGTTGAACGACATTGCAACAACTGAAGAACTATCAGCGACAGTTGGAATTACTGCTGCTTTGAATTTAATGACCGCTTCATAGTTTTCTAATCTTACTCATGTCTCTAAAATAAATTTCAATATAGCAAGAAATTCAATACAATTTGAGATTTTTAAACTTGAGCACTTTGAGACTTTTTAATGGAAAGTAATGTACGTATGTTTTCAACGAGTAAATCAACACAAACTTCCTCCATATAGTACCTGTGTTTTTAACAAAATGAATTGAAAATTGCTTTTCAGACATTAAGAAATTCACTTAACCAACATATGAAAAGGTAAAAGGAGAATGCAATCAGTAAATTTGCCCTTTGTTCTTCTTTGTCACAGTTAGCATGATAAATATAAAGGCCTCTCAGTCCATATGAATAGGGACAATGTCCAATATATACTACTTCTTCTTCTAACTCTTCAGAAGTAACCAGATATAGTAACCAGGTTTATACTGGTTTCAAATGTCTGAATAGAACTAATATATTAGTAAAAGGGTGCAAGGCAATCCAATTGAGTTGGGTCTATTCAAAAATTTCTAAACTGGATTAAGTTTTGTATTCACAGAAGATATGGTCGAGACCATACTGCAGGGGTAAATATCCAAATTCTCATTATCTCTTTTGCAATTTGATGTGGTATTTTATGATTACAGGAAGGAGAATTTTCAAATGACTTTCTCAGTCTCTTCCTTGAGAGGAACCTTCACTAAATTTTGGAGCATATCATGAGCTGCAGCTTTTTCATTATTGGAGGTTATACCCATTATAGATTATAGGAGTTTGGTTCCATTATAATTGAAAATCACAGAAAAAAGATTCAAAAAGAAACATTGCAAAAGTTGCTGGTAGAAGTAATCAGATTGTTTTAATATTGTTTATATTTGCAGCAGCACAACTGAAATTTAATTTTAAAAAATGTAAAATCAAAAAAGAGCCAAAAGAAAAGCTCATTCCTAAAATTTTAAGTTATTAATTAATAAACCACTTCTTCTTAATATTAAATCTGTGTCAAATGAATCCATGAACAGTTAGGATTGTACATATTGATCCAGTCATCTCTAACCAAAACCTTGATCACAACCTTGATCAGATGTAATAACTGTAGCATTTCTGTTACCTTTCTTTGTTTCTTCCAGTCGTGTCCATATGCAAAGTCACTTGTGTAACAAGCAGATACCAAAAGATGTAAAACGGGGCATATATGGCAGATTTTTCCCATTCTACAAGTCACTCCATGCAATTGTTGCTCCATGCAACTAGCAGCAACGGATACATGTCTATTTTTGGACATGTCCATCCTCTTGAGGGTGATAAATATAAAGTCTTAATCTGTCCATGATGTTACTTTACCTGTTTCTCTTTATTGTAAAAGAAAAAAAAACACCCTGTCAAAAGAGCAGTGCTGAATGAAGCCAGAAGGACAAATCAATGCTGCTATGCCATGGGGACCTTTTTTTTTTTTTACCCAAGCCTAATGGTCTTTTGAGAGATGACATTTGTCTTTTAGACACATGTATATAAGCAGTCTTGATAACATTTGACCTTTGCATTGCAAAGCCCTGGTCAAGCATTATGCAGGCAGACACCTATGTGGAACCAGATATCCTCACACTCTTTTTGCTTTCAAAACTAAAGTAGCCATTAAGGGAGGTCCCCAGCAACCTGAATGCAAGGGAGCATCCTTGCAGCAGCCAAAAGGGGCCAATAAAAGGTGGCCAGAACCTAGCCTTCGACTGTATCAGAATCTGTGTTATATAGCAAGCATCTCTGATAGTTCATATAGCATAAGGTGGTAAGGTTAAAGGTGGAGTAGTTTATAATAGGCTGGGGGAGAATTTAAGACAATGACATGAGGATGTTTTCTGAAAATAATCAGTAAGGTGCTTAACCCCAAGAGATGATATATATCCATTAAACCCATCTTCAGTGAACCTGTTCTTAAGGTGTATTTGCTTTCTTACTTTATACGATCTGAAGAGAAACCAGAGTATCGCTTCTTGGCCTTTTGGCTAAGATCAAGTATAGTATCTTACTTTTGTTCCCCATGGGAAGCTGAGCAACAGTGAAAATTTAGCATTTTTAATCCTTGAGATGAATGACAAGAATGCTGCTACTGCTCGTGTGCTTTTGTTTGCATATATCATAGCTTCTTTATGTGCATTATAAAATTATCACTTTCTTCAGAAGCATGTACCACCAGAGAATAAATGTAGCTAGCAACTGAAGAATACTGTATCTCTAATATACCTGGGCAAATGGGATGCTTGACAATGAAATCTGATACATGCATGTTTTTGCTATTGTGTGGCTTGCACCAGGGCTATATAATTTCCATTTCTGTGTTGTTTGATTTATATTTTCCCTTCTCTCTTTTAATATAATGGGGCAGTATGGAACGAAGAAAACATTGGCATATGCTGTTCCACCCATATCTGTTAATAAAAATGCTCTTAGGATACATTGTCATGCAAATATGCATCAACAGTGGATGCTTTCCAGATTCATAACATCAAGCCATCTGTATTATACAGTATTTAAGTTAAAATGGACTCTTGAATGCAGAAGCTCATTACCAGTTGAAATTTCTTGACCATTATTTGGCCTTTAGTTGCAGTTGTATAGCAAAAAAGCAAATTCATTTTAAAGCTAAATAACTATAAATTATACTCATCTGTATGCAGTATGCTTTAGAATGTATAAATGATAAATAAACAGTGGGTATGAAATAAAAGGTAGAAATTTAAGAAAAGAAAGAAAGAAGAAAGAAAGAAAACCACACACATTTGTACTACTTTTCTACTTATTTCCTTTGATGAGATTATTGTGAAATTCAAGAAAAGGCATCATTTTATGTAACTCATAAACATAATAATAATAATAATAGAGGATTGATTCTAGAAGTGGTTTAATTTTCTTCTTAAATAAACTTATCCCTTCTGCTTAAACAAGTGAACAAATTGTGTACCACGTTTTGATAAGAATCAAATGCCTCCCTGTAGAAAGATAATGCTCATATAAATAGAAAAATACAGAAGGAATTCTTGTCTGAGATGTTTCAATATGGATACAATAAAAACAGTTAAAATCATGGGACATGGTTTTAACATCTTGGACAACTTATCTCTACTAAAGAGTGAGCACCATTGAAGATTTTGTTATTTCTGCATAAGCCTGCATTTGAGGCTTATTATTTATAACTTACCTATTATTTCATATCAATGATGTCTCTGTTTTCAATAATATAAAATTGAGTATTGAGATCCAGTTCTGCTATAATATGGTCCACTAATACAGCTGTTTGATTCTGTATATGAACAAATTAGACTAGTCTGACCTTTCTGTCTCTTTCTCAGTTCTGAATGTCCACATTGTATTGTGCATGCAGAATAGTACCTTGGTCTCTGTAAAAACTGACTTAATATGATGGTGTACTGCTGTTACTAATTTCTTTCCCATTTCCAATTGGCTTTACTTTTTACAGCTTTGAGCAGTAATTCAGTCCCCTACGCCTCCCTGATTGGCTCTGTGTCCTCCCTCTCTAGCCAAACTACCACTCAATCCTTATATGATAATAACTCTCTCCCACGATTCGCTCGAAAAGGTCTAAACATCTTTGTCTATTATTTTCTCTGTTCACTGTTTTAGATGTTCCATTATTCAACTTCCATTTCTGAATAAGCCTAGCATTTTCTTGTGCCTTTTTTTGTCTTTCTTTCTATATTGTATCACTGGGATGCTCGATCTGGATTAAAAAATGTGTTGGCTATTTCTAAAACAAATCACCCAGATTAAATATTCCATATGAAGATATGAGAGATACTAAAACATCTCCCATATTAATAAAAACATTGTTGTTTTCCTTTCTGAAAGTAGTTTCCATAATGTGTGGGCACTTCGTACGCTTACCAAACAATCAAAAGAACTGCTATGTATCTAATTAGTTCTGCCACATCGTATTATCTTCTGTAGTGCTATCTTCAATACCACCAGCAGGATTTAAATGACATGCTGGTGATGACCCTTTCTTCATTAAGCCAGGAATTCTATAACACTAGTAAGGACATAGCAAATGTAATTTATATCTTTATATCATCATTTCCTGATCATGACACATAAAGCTGTGTAGCATCATGCAAACTATCTTTTGTAGAATACATCTTTCAAAGTTGCAGCGATGAAACAGCCTGACCTGTGGAAAATATGGCTTCCAGCTTGAGCCCCCCACCCTTCCTTTCAGTTGCCGTCTTTCTTTTGTTTACACATAATGTCCGTACATCTGGGGTTTGCTAGTTTAAAACTCTTGCCAATTTTATGTCTTCTTACAACAAGCTATTCTAGGCAAGCTTACAATATGGGAAATATATTGAATGGGTGGAAACTCATCCACCATGAGCAGTTGAAAAAAATAGACTCATTTGAGCAAATACTTGTGGATTTGCTAAAATCTTTAGCTTAGCAGATCATGCTAGTTGACCCCATTTTGCCCCTTTACCATGTCTCCAATTTACCCTGTTGCTTTTCTATCCCATCTCATCCCACTCCATTCCTTCCCTGACCCTTCTCAATGTTCACTGTTTTTCCATCTGTAGACAAAGATGTTTACACCTGAAGTAGATTGTAGGTAATCTCTGGGGGTTGATAAAGGGACGGGGTTGAAATTTTTATCTTTTCTCTGAGAAAGTAGGGTGAACTGCATGTTTGTATTTCACAAAACTGATTCTGTACAACCCCTGCCACTACAATCTGCTACTAGTGGAAACATTTTTGAAGCTTTAAATGTCTGATGTACGATCTTGTCTTTATTGACTGTTGTCTATAAGCTGCAATGCATGTTTACTCTGACTATCCATAGCTGCATGTGAATGTCCTAAATTTTTGTAACATGTTTTGAAAAATCATTAGATTAGTCTTTGTCTTAATCAACTTCTCCAATTCTTGAAATACAATAATTACTTTCTTAAGAACCAAGCTATTCATTTATTTCATTTCATTCAATTTTATAATTA
Source organism: Stegonotus admiraltiensis (assembly GCA_032468215.1). Lineage (NCBI taxonomy): Eukaryota > Metazoa > Chordata > Lepidosauria > Squamata > Colubridae > Stegonotus > Stegonotus admiraltiensis. Next base: position 39,858 of record JANHZT010004339.1, on the reverse strand, counting down.
CACATGAGTTTTTTTCTTTCTCTGTTTTATTTTTGAAATCTCTTTTTGCAGGACCAAGTTTCTCTGGTTACCCTGGTAACCTACATTCTTCAAGTTAGTTTTCCTCATAAGTTATTTTGTCTCAACTGTTCTAACTCTTTAGGACTCTTTGATTGGTTTCTCCTTGCCCTCGATTCACATTCTGTTCACCTAAGTCCAACACCATTTCCATTTCACACAGTTCAAGACAAGGGATTATATATGACATTAAGAATCATTATTCAAAGAGAAATGAACATAAGGTCTGACTATCTCATTCTTTGCACTTAGTTAACCATTAAGCTTTGGCGTAATATATGTGTGTGTAAAGATATATTTATATATACATTTACATTATTATAATATATATAAATATATATGTATATAGTCATTCTAACAATAGAGAATGGTTGTTTGGGAAAATTGCTTGATTTTTTAAATTTTTGTTTAGTGATCTGGTTTCAGAGCATGTCTTGCTTTGAGTGACTAAACTATATGCCTGCTTCTATCACATTAAAACATCTTTACTATTTACACATTTTATAGCCATTTTAATTGCTATATTTTTAAAAATTTGAATATTAGTACTTGTCTTTCGTTATTTTTCAATTTCATCTTTTTTCTACTTTAACAGGTATGGCTAGCCACCCACCAATACCTATTTTGGAACTTGCAGATCACATTGAAAGACTGAAGGCAAATGACAACCTGAAATTTTCCCAAGAATATGAGGTAATGTCCCCCAGGTTTCTCAGGGGCTGATTCATTGATAATTTAGAATGACAATATTAATGGGTTGGAATAAACTCCCGGGAGATACAACTTCTGTCTATAAATATAAAACATAAATTAACGTAATTCTAAAAGAAACAAGACAATTTTTTAAAAAGTAATACTGAATTCCTTAAAAAATGACATAGCAAGCTTGTTGAATAGAATAAGATTTCAGTGTAAGTATTTTAGAATTAATTGCTTCATTATTTTATGCCATTATGAATATTTAAAGCAAGTTCTTAACAAGTCAGCATTTTCTTCCAGAAGATATTTTCTATAAGTTAATGTCCTATTTGGATAGGAAAGGATTTTAAATCTCTTTAAGAGACATTCTGTCCAAATCAGTTCCTTTTATCATTGATATAGAATATAAATAGGATAGGAAAAAGAAAAGAAAAGGGGAGGGTGGAAGGATCCTAGGATGGGAGGAATGGAAAGAAGTGACTCAGGTAACAAGAGCATGGTATCCTTTTCTTTTAGTATCAATTTGAATACTTGAAAATATTTAATTCTTAGACGCCCTTCTAAAATTTTTAAAAAAATAGAAATTCAGTGTTAACCACTTTAGGAATAAAATTCTAAAATCAATGCCTAACAAAGAATAAGAAGAAATTTCACCAGCATATTAACATGGATAAAACAGTGAATTCAGCTAAATTCAATGCCAAGTAAAATTAGTACCTAAATAATTTGGGCAGAAAAAAATGAAAACTCCTACATGATAATTTTTTTTGTCATATGTGTAGCTTAATTTATAACTCCATAAGAATTTAAGTAATTAATTTAGAATTAGGTTGGTTCACAGAGTAAATACTTGCCTATACTAAGGATTGGTATAGTTATTTTACCTCACTATTCATTAATTCATAAGCCACACATTTTAGTAGTAACATGGGAAGTTATTATGAAGTACCTTTTAATAGCCCATGGATAATCACTCCCAGGATGCACGCAAACACAGAGAGACCATTCTCAGTAGATATGCTAAAGACAATAGGACCACATCCATTAAATATCATTAATTATTGCTAAAGCACAATAAGTAAGGGAAGCATACAGAATTCTTACAGATTTTTTCCCTTAATAGCAGTTCCATTCTGGCTCATGCTACTAGGGAAGGTGGAGCTTCATAACTGGATGGTCAGCAGTCTTCCAACCTGCTACCCAATGACTCTCCCATTGGAAAGCATTAGATTTTTTTTTCTATATTTTTTTTCCCTCTATAGTCCCATCTAGTCTCATCCTACATTGAAACTCTGTATTCCTTTTTCTGATTTATTGCTGCCACCACCACCAAATTTGGTCCCATTCTGTTCTTGGGCAATCCTGTTAATGGACAAATAATATAAACCCAAAGCTCTTTATGTAATTTTGTTTCTAACATTCCATTATATTAAAAAGTAAAAACAAAAGAAAAGAGAAAACCCAAATATTCAGAGAAAATTCTGCTGTAGTATGTATAGCTAGTATTGCAGTGGACAATAGGTTAAATACTTTTAAATACTGTGGTTTATTTCTGATAATTGTGTCAAGTGAGTAATTAACCAGAGAGCACTTAAGACTTTAAAAGGTCCATATCTTGCCTTGTAACATGAGGTACCTGCTAGGAGAAGAAAGAGTTCCCTACAACAAACCAGGATATCAGTATCAGAGAATTCCACAAGTCAGTACAAAGGTCAAGATTAGCTAAAATGAAAAGCTAGGAGCAACTCCAGCTTTTTGGAGGGCAAGGGTTTGGAAGTTGTTTATATATAACCTCAGAAGCTAGCATGTTTTGAAGTTGAGCAAGAACATTATGTTTCTCTTTTCAAGGTGATGTGCTGATTGTCTCCTTGCTTAGCCCATAGTAGCTGCAACATGTTCTTCAATTAGGCACCCTCCAGAATCTACCTCCTCATTACCTGAACCCAGTCTTGTTCAGACTCATGTCTCTTGAAGCTGCCATAAAGTGATGGTCTGTCAGATCTGCCTATTTAGCCTCTGACCTGAGATTCAAGCAAAGTTGTAACTTCACCACCTAAGGCACACATATTGACACCTGTTAATTTCACACCCAAGACCAAAAGCATTGTCCTCAATAAAGATAAAATGGATCAATTGTGGCAGAATCTGCAGCTAGATTGGCTAGCTTGAAGAGACTGGCTAGCTTGAAATCCCTGCAGGGAAGGAAGCAATGGAGACTTGACCCCCGCCCCCGCCCCCCAAATTCCAGGATCCCTTATCTGGTTG
>JANHZT010004339.1:22592-36737 GCA_032468215.1 Stegonotus admiraltiensis | reverse complement strand
ATATTGTTTTAAATTGTGTATTGTTCTGTTTTTAGTTGGCTGTACACCGCCCTGAGTCCTCTAGGAGAAGGGCGGTACAGAAGTTTAAATAATAAATAAATAAGTGTGGATGCCTCCTTTGTGTAGGAACAGTTTGATAAAAACCTTAATAAATGTTGCCTTTGGAATGCAGTTTTATTTGACCTTTACATAAATATTTCAGTCTGTAGAGTATAAATATCTAATATCTTAAGCAAGAGACATTTAAATAGAAATTGTATATTTATTTTTACAGTACTTATGTTTGCTTGCTTATCATGTAATGATTCAGTGTTAGATAAGGTCTTACGCTTTGTCTGAAAAATAATCTCATTACTGTCAAAAATGAAAATGCAGTTTTAACATTCACTAAATCATGTTGACTTGAAGGTCATGTTAGGGTTTAAAGTGACACTTAACACAACTAGGCAGAGATTTTATGCCAATTGTATATAATTATTTAGTGTTCACAGTCACAGAGATCATGCAACCTAAACTGCGTATTTCATCAGTCATTTGCTGGTATTCATTTATTTCCTTCATATGAACTTCACAATGGCTGTTCTGCATAGTATAAATTTCTAAAGTTATCTACACTTTATTTTGCTGTCTGTTCAAATGCATGTAGAATCAATTGTCTAAACCAGCAGCCCCCAATCTTTTGGGCACCGGGAACCAGTGCCGTGGAGAAAGGGTTTTCTGTGGACCAGAGGGAGTGTGATTTTGCATATTGCCTGCATCCCATGGATGGGGCTTCAGTTGTTTATGCAACACGGTTGCTGGCATGCCAGAGTCTATGCCGGTCCATAGACTGGAGTTTGGGGACCTCTGGTTTAAAGTCTAAAGATTAAAGTCTAAATAAACTTGATAAAAGAAAATGTGCTATTTTTTGTAAAGCAAAAGTTGCTATGTAACAGAGGTTTTCAGGGTAACCTTAATTTTAAAAAATCCCAGAACCCTGAAAAAGAGGCAAAAGTCTAGAGATAGAAATTTGGCAATAAAACTAAAAGGGTTGGAATTTATGTAATCAAATGTATGTATTTAAGTAATTTGAATTTTACAAAAATGGATGCTCCAATTACCAACCTGGAAAGCTCCTTTATTTATTATTTTGAAGTATGAAAAACAAACTGATATTATGAATATAAAATATTATTTCTAATGTACAAAGATTAAAAATTACTTGGAATATTAATATATCACCCAAACAAACAAAACAGTGTACAATGACTGGGATTAGATTGTTTTTCCTTAGAAAAATTGCTATGGATACCCTGACCCTCCTTCTTCCTGCTCCTTTTGGTCCTATGGAATCCCATCAAGAGTTCCATGAAAAATAGTTTGAAAAACCCTAGGCTACAATTTCTTTTGGAATGTCCTTGATGTTTGGAAATTTCTCTTAAATTCTAAAAGACATTTGACTTTGGGCTAGAGCTAGAATTAGATACATAATTCTTTGAATCCAGTCCAATCTCTAGTTTGCTAAAAATCTAAACATAAAGGGAAAATCATAGAAAATTTAAAATAAAACCAATAAGAATAGCACAGTAAAAGTCATACATGAAAATATATCAGCCTCAGGTTAGCTAAAATGAGTTATCACTAAGGTTTTTTGAAATAAATGGAGTATAACATAGACAAGATTAATTGTTCAGTTGGATCTTGATTATGATTAATTTCAGTTGGACCGAAGTCAATAACAAATAAAAATTGTCAGTCGTGAATTACTGCATTATCTGCCAAGAAAATACTGCAATATTCACCCAGAGATCATAAAACTACAAGCTTGTGTGAACCCAAGGCTTTCTAACTGCCATCTAAAATGATAAAAGAAAATGTCATAGCTAGATGTGCTATAACTACAGAGGACATTCTTAAAGAGTTTCTGCTAAATCTTTAGCTGAGGAGGTAATCTCTATAACAGTGTTGTTTAGTGGAAGTAAGAGAGAGAAGGCAAGAAATAAATGGTGATCAGCATCAAAAGTCGATGAGGACCCATGGTTTTATTGACACAACTATTGGGGAGAGTTATAGATGGCACTCTGTGCTGCTTAAATTATATCATTATCCTTTCTTGTATGGGAACCATTCATGAAATATTTCCAAAATATTGCTTTTCCCTCTCTGTTCTTGTAGTTAGTAGTAGTTGTTAATAATATTGACCTATATCCCTTTGATTGCTACTTAATAATAGTGGCCAATTCGTCACCTCTGCTCTACACCAGATTGCCAGCTGCTAGATTTTAAGGCTATATGAAATCTTCCACATACATACATACATACATACATACATACATACATACAGTGTGTATGAATTAAATGTCTAACAGCCTGCATGTAATTGTACTCTAGGACTTCATAAAGTATAGGCAAATTGAATAAGTTAATATAAAAATAGTCACACAATATATATCATTATACATATGTATGTATAATAAAACTAAAGTCGTTTGCAACAAAGAGGAGCACATATGAAGTTCCATCTGTGTGGATTGCAAGGCTTAAGTAACATAGCTAGGCACAGCTTTAGAGTGGTCTGTCAAGTCTCAAGAACTCTCAAGAAATAACTCTCTTAACAATTGGAAAAGATCTGCTTCATAACCAGTACCGGGTGATGTGAAGTTCATTTTATAAGTGAGGGTTTGGGATAGGTGTTTTTTGTTTGTTTTGTATCTCCAAGTCAGTGTTTACTCCTTTCAGAAGAAGTTTGCTATTGTCTCCCTCCTAGAACTGAGAGGGAGTTATTGGACCAAGGTCACCCACCCAACTTCTTACCTAAGACAGGACCAGAACTCAGTCTCCCTATTTTAGCCTGACGCTTTAACCACTGTGCCAAAGTGGTTCTCTCTTTGAAGCATTTATCCAGCCCTAATGCCTAAGCATAGTACTCTATGCACATAGTGATCAACTTTGCACCATCTCTGTTTTATAGCTAACCCTATTTAAGAATTAGGCTTGACATCAGTAAAACTATATATCATAATTACTTGGAAATGTATGTTTATTTGAAATTCAGCAATACTTCGCAAAGTTTTGATTAGTGGATCTGAGTTCTGTTTTCTTCAATTGATCTAGCAAAATCTGCTCAACAGTGTTAAGCTGAATTAAAGTATCAGCAGGTGCAGTGTTTGAAGGGAAGACAGGCAAGGGAAGAGAGGAAGATTGGGAACAGACAAACGGGCAGGATATGCCAGACAGCAATTTGCAGAGAGGAGGAGGGGAAAGAAGGGGCAGCAGTCTTGTCCTACTTGACCGCCTTTCTAGGATAAGGTAAATCTTAACTGAATGGACAGTTGAACAAACACAAGTTTCCTGCTGCCATTTTCCTAACATTGAAAATTTACTGTCCAATTATTTATAATGAGTTTTCACATGCTTCTGATACAGTCACAATCCCAAATATGACCAGAAGCAGATTTTTTTTAATGATCTTGTATCAAACAAAGCACAGCCTTATGTCAGATATATTCTAAGCATTTGATTTGAGAACCCATTGTTTGGAATGGGCATTTTTTGCCAGAAACGGCCATAAACGCAGGTCACTTGCAAAGCACCTAAAATAGGATCCAGTGACTGTGTCAGAACTTCAAATTTGGCTCATAAGTACTGTATTTTTCGCTCCATAAGACACACTTGACCATAAGACACACTGAGGTTTAGAGGAGGAAAACAAGACAAAAAAATTTCAGGCGGAGCCTGAGAGGACCACAGATAGGTGTTCTCTCATGTGCCACCTCTGCCTATTGACTCCTGCACTGTGGAAAAGAGACAGAAGAGGTGGGCAATGACAAAGTCAGAAGAGGAGGGGTTCAGCACTGTAAAAGGATCCGATGTCCCGGCTGCTATTCACCAAAGACACACAGACATTTCCACCCATTGGGGGTGGGGGAAATATGTCTTACGGAGCAAAAAATACGGTACCTTTTTTGAGGTCCATCATAACTTCAAATGATTACTAAATGACTGGTCATTACTGGGCTGTACAATAATAGTACTACTTCAGGATAAATTCTTACTTCATTCTTACTTTATTGGCAGCTTGTCTCTGCAAATGTATCTATATATTACAATAGAGTGACAGATCCTTAGGGATCTTTCTGGATCTTTATGTTTTCTGGGTTTGGGTCTTGATTCTCTTTGTGCTTTTGTTTCAGAATTACATAGCTGCATATATGAATATAGGTATTCATACAGTTAAAATCAGTGACTGGTTAATATATTGCCCATTTTGTTCTCAAATGGACAAATTGCTTTGTACACAAGGTAAGTTCCTTGTGAATATCTGTATGCAAAGGGTGTAACTTACAGATTCCTTTTTCTTCCCAAAAGCTCCCATGCGCCTTTTACTCCACTATGAAAAGAATAAGTGAGTGTACAAACTGGCCCAGAGAGACTGAAACATAAGGAAAAAGTATGCATTAACCTAGCTGCCAAACTGCAGTACATCATTTTAATGGCTCTGCTCATCCAGTTTTGAGCTGTCCATTAAGGCAGGTCTTTGCGTTAACATTTAATATTGGTGAAGGTGAAATCATGTTCCTGGCTCTGCACCAAATTGCTGTAACCCTAGTAGATTTACTAAAATTTGTCAGCGTCAATTACTGAATCATCAGATTTGTGATGGATGACATAAATAATTTACTAAGTGAATTAAATTTTGAGGTTTTATTTTGAAGCACTAATTAGCCAACCTAAGCAGCTTAATAACCTAAAGCAGACTTTTTTAAATAAGTACATCGCTTTCTCCTCAGATCATTTCATGAAACCATTCTATGCAATAGTTACACATACAGCCCTTCCAATCTGTACTCCATTTTCCCATCAGCTATAAAGAAGTCTATTGGTAAAAATGGATTTGAATCTAAAGAAATATGCATACTTCATGGCATTTTGCCTGAATTCTGTTGCAGGTTTTGTATTCCTGAACAGAATAACATGGAATGGAATGGAATGGAAAGCAACCTAGCAGGTGGGGGAAATGGCATGAAGTATCCAGTTTCACCTATATAAATTGTATTTTAACCCAAGACATTATCCACAAAAATTCAGCAATGCTCTAGTTGTTTAAAAGATTTTTTCCTCAAAGTAATCCTAAATTAAATCAACTAAAAATAGCAGCCTAAAATAGCTAAAGGCACTTTTAAAGCACATCGCAAACACAACAAGTGAAATAAGCCTCATTCCCAGATTCCATTGGGCAGCAAGATGTCATGATTAAGAAACAATTAAAGTGACAAGTAAACAATTGTACTATTGTTCATTTTGTAATTATGATATGGAGTATATGAACATGTTACAGGTACCTATTCATTTCTAAATGGTTTTCTTGCCCGCTAGGAAAATAAAGTAAGAGTAAAAGAGTGACTTTTCTTTTGAGTTTTAATTACAGAAGCCTCTCAGTAATGGCTATGCAGTATATCATGTCAGGATGACGGATTGAACCTGCTGTATTATTAAATTCCTGAGGAATGCTGTTGAGTATGTTTTCTATAGTTAGGATTTGTACAGCTGCAGTGTATGATTTCAGGTTTTTTTTTTTAAAAAAAACAGTCCTTGATAAATAAGATGCTGCTGTAGAAAATGAAGTATTCCATCCATCAGTCAATAACTGAATGGTCCTACTACTTAAGCTGGAATTGATGTGGTTCAGTCATAGGGTAAAAGGCAAGAAAGTCCAAAGCTAAGTTCCACCGAATTAGAAAAAAAATATTTCTGTAAAACCTTAGGCAGCAAAGTTAGTGTATTAGAGAATATTGAATTAGAAAGATCAGCATCTGCCTCAGATAAAACAGTTTTCTATTGTAAATTCCTAACACTTGTTCTAAAGTTATCTATTCTGTATTAGCATCTAGATCTATACCAAACATTTGAAGTGGTATTTTATGAATTGCATTTGTGGAAGAAAGGCATATCTCTTCAAAACCTCAAGGAGTTGAATTTAATTCAGAGCAGTCTATATGTAAAAGTGGAAATAATTTGTTTTTAAAGCTTAGGATATAGGACAAAGTTGAATCAGCCATTTGTCATATGATAGCCATATTATGTTCTTGGCCACTCTTACTGGCTAAAACGGAAACTATTTTTCTCTATGATGAATTGTAAAGTTGATGCTTTTGCCTGAGACTGCATTTATATAGACTACAGAATACCAAAAAGACACACACTAAGTTACCTGCTTCTCCTTCCATCAGCCCCAATGGTTAATTCTTCACAAGCCATCTAACTAATCCAGTATCATTTTGCAATAAGATGGAAGCCTCATTGCTTCCTACATCATCCAGCAATCCTGATAAAAATTGGGGGGTTTGACTGGTGTGAACAGAAGTTTCTAAAGAAAGAGAGCAAGGATTCTCCTACTAGTGGCTAATATGGCTAGCTGTCTACCATTAACAGTAATGGATAACCAACAATCTATTTTAGAGCTGCTGAAAGAAAAGGGAAGACCTCATTGCTTCTTCCACACATATATAATTCATGCTGCTGCTTCTTGATGGGAGATCCTTGTGAGGTCCAGCAGCCAGAATGTGGACTATTTAGTTGTGACACATTGCCTAGAGTGCACCATGGGGAGACTAATCTACATTGCACCTCAGTCATTCCTATATAAGGCAAAAAAGTCCCAAATATCTTTGAAAAAGAAATGTGCATCTGGAAATCTACAACCAGTGTATTTCACTTCTGTTTAACAGGACCTTGGCTCTCAATGTTGGTCTCACCTTCAAACTCCCAAATCATATATATAATGGCTCTTCTACAATTGTTATATCTGCCTGCCTGTCCATCCGTCCATCCATCCATTCAATGTTCACATTCATATTCAAGTTCATATTTAATGGACTTTGGTAACCTATTTTATATAAACCAGAGAATATGTTGACTTACTTGGGGACTACTGTTAACTAGGTTGATATTGTAAAGTGGAAGAACCTAAAATTATCTTAGATTTTCGCCTTGTATTTTTTGCTGGGGGAGGTTTTAGGAAAATTAGACAAACTTTGGAATTATGTAATCAATTTCTGGAACTGGAGTCACAGCCCCCAAGAAGTAAAGGGCTCTTAAAGTGGCCCTATCCCTAGTATTAGAAAATCCTGGTGCCCTGAATTGAAAGGCTAATAGCCTTCCCTTTCTTTCTTCTCTGTTAACAGCAGTTATCTTCTGCTATTTCTGTCTGCCTTAGTATGCAGCAAAATGCTGATAGGTACATGAGAATTAAAATTTTAGTATACTTTTAGGAGTAATTCCACTAATTTCAGAAAAAGTCACCTCCCAGATATGCATAGGATTCTGCTATAAAATTGAGCCAATATTAATTGGGTTCTTACCTCAGTTCTGGTTGTTATGCTTGAATACTCTTACCTGTTGATGAATGGGCTGCTTGTCTTAGGAGTCTTTTTTGCTTTTTACTCTTGTAAAAGAGAAACATCTAAAAGGGTAAGATGAGGATTTTACATGAAAACGTTTGTACTCTTGTAGAATATAAATGGTAATGTATTCAGATCACTGCTATCCTCCCTTTCTGTGAATCTTGTTTTTCCAATCCTTTTGAATAAAAATGCTGGATAGAGTAGCAAACATCTGTACATAAATGCAAGAATGATGTGCTGATAACCTTCCTGAAATTTTTAATAGGCCTTAGACTGATGAATACAGGAATAAATACTGATACTTTTTATTATTATGTTCACTATGGTCAACCTTGCCAGATTTGTAAGCATGAGAAATACAATCCCCTCTCATAAGTCATCTTTTACTTCCTGATGCTCAAGGCTTAACACAGAAGAAAAATGAAATTCTGTTGGCAACCTGCCATGATAATGTATTAGCATTCAAGTATTTAGCATTCATGTTTTGCTAATACGCTATGCAGATTTCAAGCAATTGGCAACTTTCCTGAATAGAAAATAGCATCTTATTATGGATTCATCTGAAAGATGAAATTCGCATAGCGATAGCTGACACTAGTAAAAGAGGGTCAAATTATTCATTTTCATTGGTAGTTAATGATTTTCCAGTTCCTTACCATCTATTCATTTTGACTTTTACCAACACCCTTATTATTTTGTTCCTTGTATAGTGTGATATGGAGGATACTCTTCTTCCAAAAGTTACTTGCATTTCAGCAGTGTTGAGTGCTGTGGCATTTTCCTAACTCTACGTAAAGCCATTTGCTGATAGTTGTTTAAATAAATGCTGTTCCTTGAAAATATTCTCTAAATCACATAAACCACAACATCAGAGAGAAAAACATATCATAACAATCTCAACAGTGTAGTAGTTTTTTTGTATGTAGAGAAGTTTACTTAGTTTGTGACCCCTCTCCCAGGAGTATTCAAGAAACAAGTTCTCTAATTTCACTCTTGTCCTATACTGCAAGTCAAGGACCACAGTGCCCAACTAGATATGTGCAAATGTTATTTATAAATAGTATCTTAAATTTGGTATACTTTACATCTTGGTTTTATTGTAAAAATTAAATATAATTTTGGATTCAGTTTCAGACAACAGTTGATTCCTTTGTAAGGTTGGGATATTAAAATGCAATTAAGTTCTTGGAGCTTAAAATAGTTTTTCATTTACACTGTTCACGCAATTGGCAGCAGAAAATGTTCTTTTTATGCTGTTGAGACAATAGGATGCCTTCTTATTGATGTAGAGATAGCACAGTACTACAAGTAAATTGTCCATTTCGCCCAATTGGAAGGTTAGAAGTAGAGTTCTGATTGTAAAACTTCATTGGTTTTCCTTGAGGCATAGAAAATCTTTACCTTGGGAAGTGCTCAAAGAAGTATGCTGGCTGGTGTTTAGGATTGCTTTAGAGTAGACTGATGAACTCCAACTATTTGGAGAAGATAGTGTGGTGTGAGGCAGAGGTGGTATTCAGCAGGTTCTGACCAGTTCTGGAGAACCGGTAGCGGAAATTTTGAGTAGTTCGGAGAACCGGTAAATACCACCTCTGACTGGCCCTGCCCCCATCAATTCTCTGCCCCCCCCGATCCCAAGTCCCAGGTGATCGGAAGGAAATGGGGATTTTGCAGTAACCTTCCCCTGGAGTGGGGAGGAAATGGGGATTTTGCAGTAACCTTTCCCAGGAGTGGGGTGGGAATGGAGATTTTACAGTATCCTTTCTCTGCCACCCCCACCAAGCCACGCCACGCCCACAGAACCGGTAGCAAAAAAAAATTGAATCCCACCACTGCTGTGAGGGATTAAGAATGAGTAAACTGGCAAATGTTGTAAACCAAGACTCATGGAGTAGGGGCTGAAGCAATACCAGTCTCCATATCATTTTAGATTAACTTCTAATCTACAACCTCTCAGGCCTAAGCAGAGCTACTGCTTCCATGTAGAAAAATATAGGACTGGAACTTTGAGATGTATCAGATGTCAGGCTTGGAGTTCCTAAGTGTAGTATTTCTTTAGAGAGAACCAACTAAACTGGGAGGGATCAGTTGCTAGGTTTTTCTTCTTCCTAAGATTGTCTATCTTACAATCAATTTTGGAACTGTTTTTCTAGAACTATAAAACCTTCCTTGGGTCATGGCCTCTCTTTTAGCCTGATTGTTCTTATGTCTGGTATAGCACTTACTGTTAATTATTTGCTCTAGCACAGGGGTGTCAAACTCAATTTCGTTGAGGGCCATGTCAGGGTTCTGTTTTACTTTGGGGAGCCAGGGTGGGTGCATCCAGGGCGGGCATGGCCAGCTCAACGTCACTTGTGTCAGGGGCACTTGTGGTGGCCCAAGCACTCTGCCAGCAAAAATGGGCTCCCAAGTTCCGTTTTCGGCTGCGACAGCTTTATGCAACCCTCTACCAATGAAAACAGAGCTCAGGTCCCAAGTGCCATTTTTGCTGGCAGAGGTACCACAGGCCTGTCCTTTGCTGTTTCCACGGCGGCCCCATGGGCCAGATCTAAGAACCCCACGGGCCATATCTGGCCCTCGGGCCTTGAGTTTGATACCCCTGCTCTAGCATCTCAGGCTGATTGATTGACCTTGGTTAATTTTTTTCTATTTGATCCCCAGACCTCTATGGGGTTAAACATTCTTCAAAAAATTTTATTTTAAAGCTACTGAGGAAATACATGGAGATGAAACTATTCATGAAACAGGTAGTTTTGGGTAAAGAATGATGTTGATTTCCTTTATCCTCAGTAAGTTAAGTTTTCTTTGTTGGCTAGTAGATCTGTTGTATATCCCTGCCTTGCTGCTGTACTGGACTTTATTTGTTTATGTTCCTTTTTTCCTTAAGGCAGTTTTCTAATCCTTTGGTGCCTCATTATTATTAAACTGAAAATCTTTCTCAGTGTAGAACAGGCAAAATAGTTGCTGTGCTTAGTAATTCAGTTGTAAAACCAATAAAATATCCAGGTAATTAGAAGATGCAAAAAATATGCCCTCCTTCCCATGCAGCATTTTTACTAAAATTTCCCAAAAGCTTAGAAATGGGAAATGAGAAGATGAAAAGTCATAATAGTGTTGCAAATACTTTTTCAAAGAAATTACAATAGTTCAGGGTGTTACAACTAAATTTTCTGAAGAATTCCAATTGCTAAGTTAATGATAGTTTTATTGAACAAAGGCTTTCAGAATGAATCTACTAGGAATTTTATTTAAGTGCCCCTCATTTAAATCATTACAGTACTCATTAAAATTATTATCTGTGAGTTATTCATCGGTTATCAATGTTTCACATTATAGAATGTTTCAGCCAGTATAATTTTGTTCTTTGTGTCAGGATGATTATTTAAATCGAGGCAATATAGATTAGTTTTCTCTCCCTAGACAGATCTTTGTTGGAACATGAGGATCCTACCAGCATGCAAGAAAAAGAGAAGCAAAATATTATCAATGATTGCATAATATCTTCATGATTTTGCATAAAAGTCAACTTTTATGCTCCAAAACAAGCTTTCATACATTTTTACATTGTTGCAAACTAACAGGAGTTTTGGAAAATAAGTACGGTAACCCATTTACAACAAAAACTAAGCTTCTTGTTAATGATTGAACAGTCCCAGAAACAAATTTTATTATTTTGTAAAACTAGGGTTCTTGTCAGAAAAAGAAAATGGCAAGTTTCAAATCATCCAGAAATGAAGTGATTGTATATCATTTTACCAATGCGAGCAGCATAAAAAGTTATCCAGGGATTTTAATTACTTCTGATGCATAGAGACATTATATGGCACAGTATATGACTATCTTTGTCTAATAGCATAACAGACAACCAATAGCTCATTAAAAGAACTCTTATTAGAACTCTCTAATATTGGACAGTTTTAAAATAACAGTTTATCTATTACGTTGGATGTTCAGCATTTGATAGTTTGAGGAAACTGTCGCTAGATCCATTTTTCAGTTGTGGGATCAAGGTGCATTGTTGTATTCAGAGTTCTGGAGCCTTCACATGACACATGGATAAGACAAGCTCCAATGAAAGACCGTGTGACAGGGTCTTTATATGAATTCTCTTTTTGCAGCCTGGCTGGAAATCAGCAGCAATTGTAGAAAAAGCTAAACTTATAAAACCTTTATATCTCAATCTGCTGAATGCAATGGATTTAAATAAAACATTTGCTATATTGTTATTTTGGACTTGGTGCAATTATAGATTTTGAGTATACCTGATAAAATTACAGGTTCCTATTTCAATGTCAATGTTCAGAAACTTAAAAATATGTGAAATATGTCATGATCACAAGACTAATTCTTCAAAAAAGTCTTTTTGGGTATATTGGATTCATTCACTATCAGTTCTTCAAAATGAGGTAGTTACATGTCTTCCTGTGTAACAGATTTAAAACTGCTTTAACATAGAATTTGTTCATTTGTCATGAGTCTACCTTAAGCATTCTTAGTGTGATAGACCGGGTTTTGGTAAGGGAATTGGGATTTCAAGATGTTAATGTGCTGTTAAATTATGGTATATTCCAAAACTTTGAAACTTATGTATGAAGAATTCTGAATTTATTTTGCTAGGATTATTGCTTAAAAGACTGCTTGGTGTACCTTAAAAGGCTCTAGTGCCGTGATGACAAACCTATGGCATGTGTGCCAGAGGTGGCACACAGCGCCCTCTGATGGCATGCAAGCCATCATCCCAGTTCAGCTTTACTGCTCATGTGTGCGCATCTCCTGCTGGCCACCTGGTCTTCAGCTCTCTGCCGTGCATGTGCAGGGGCAGGGCGCATGCAGGGGGCATTGCACACATACACGGGTTGGGGGTACATGTGCAGGGGGCAGGGCGCATATGCGGGGCCCACGTGTGCATTGCATTTGGGGGGTTCGGATGTGCTCTTTGGGTACTCCATCCAGAAAAGGTTAGCCATCACTGCTCTAGTGCATTTGACATCAAAGGTTGGTTTGATGAAATGTATATATTCTCAAATTTTGAATTGGGTCATCATCAAAACAATAGATTAAACAATATAATTCCATTATAGTGTTAAAGTTTCACTGAACCATTTAATTTTAAGAAAAGGTGCTGGCAGGGGGGAGAAAATGTGAAGAAACAAAAATAATAATTTTTAAAAAAGATATAGGGAAGAGAATAAGATATTTCCTCATATTGTTTTTAATTTAAATTACTTTTGTGTGATAGACAGACAGACAGTCAGAGATACAAAGAATAAGCCAGTTGGATACAGTTTTATTTTTAATTATCATTTCAGGATAGAAAACCACCTCGTAACTCTTAGTAGACTTGTTTATAGCAGGGCTTTAATGAGGCAGACTTGGACATCATATCTAGGCTAAATTGATCATCATAAAGAATTTAGGCCGACATTTTGGCAACAATAGCTTAAGGGTAACTGTAATAATATTGTTTTCTTTTGTACATAAGCTTCCCCAGATTGCTGTCCTGGTCAATTAAGGTTGCCTGGTTAACCAGTGGATTGGTTTTGTTTTTGGCTTGTGATGTGAAAGACCATGTCTAAATAGTTAAACATCAATAACATGACCAATTGTTTGTTTGTGTACCCTTGGCCTTTCGACCTTAGATATACAATTGCTGTTTCTGTGGTCACTTCAACCATTCAACCATATACAAAATAACAGAGACATCAACTATCTTTTCACTGAATACAGCACTGTGATTAGCATGAAAATAAATACCCCCCCCCGGGTGAAATGTAAAATTTGTTGCTACCGGTTCTGTGGGCGTGGCTTGGTGTGGGGGGGTTAATGTGACTGGGTGGGCGTGGCCAACTTTTTTTTTATATCTTTTCAAAGCATTTTTTCTAATGCTTTGAAAAGCCTCTGCCAATCAGGCAACTCAGCTGGGATCGTCAGGGAGGCATTTTAAAAAATACCTCTCTGCCGATCAAGCAACTCAGTTGGGAGTTCCAGAGACTTTTCAAAGCATTTTTTTACCACCTCTTCGGCCAAGAGATTGCAGGAAAAAATGCTTTGAAAAGCCTCTGATGATCCCAGCTGAGCCGCACGATCATCAGAGGCTTTTTTTTTACTTTTAAAAGCATTTTTTCATCGGAAGAGGTTATAGAAAAAATGCTTTTAAAGTTAAAAAAAAGATGATCTGATGATCGTGCGGCTCAGCTGGGCCTGAAGGGGGGCACAGGGATTTTTGCTACCGGTTCTCCGAACCACTCGCCGCCATCGCTGGTGGATCAGGCGATCCAGTCCGAACCGGGAGCATTTCACCCCTGGCTCAACCCCTTTGCTGAAGATATTTGAATAAAGACTGAAGGCTGAAGCTACTGTCATTCAGACTACAACAACTGTAACTACCTCTGAAAATAAAGATTTTTATGAGTCCAGCTTAACTTCTAAACACATTCTTATAGTTTTCTTGAAAATCTTGTGAAAGTGTGGATTACCACTGCGTGATTCTAGGATTTTTGCTTTAATAAAATCATTTCAGGAATTCCTGATGGTTGCCCATCCAAATATTAATCAAATTTATCTTCAGTCGCTTAGGTTTTTTTCCCAAAAAAACTGTTGTGGCCCACCCACCGCCTGCACGGATTGTGGTGGATCTAGATGGCGAGGAGCCTGATGTGGAGTCGCACCTGCAACCTGCTCAGCTGGTAATCGCTTCGGACAGCGAGGAGGCCGAAGAGGAGGTGATGCCCAAGCCTTTAGAACCTCCAGAGGCTGTGTCCAGCGG